>JBBMKF010000007.1:4376194-4391589 GCA_037834155.1 Curcuma caesia | reverse complement strand
AAAAATATAGTCCTATTTAGAGTTGTCATATCCCTCTTAAAAATGAATTATCAAATAGGAGCTGCACGACATATTTTCGATAACATTGGGAAGTGCTGACACACATACGGTAGCCCTTACCATCTACCCGAACTAGCAAGTGAACTTTGCCACTTCTGTATTGCATTGCATCAGTACGCCCAACAGCATTTGTACCAGTACCAAGTATAATAACAGCAACCACATCATTATCATCATAGATGCCACCAGCGAGTGTTCCAACTGTATAATTAACCTGCGTTCAACTATGACACTGTATAAGATGCAAAAACATCTCAAAATTAGTCGCTTAATTTCAAAGTTTCATGAATATGTTTAATAATGGCGAACTTGTATCCAATCAATGGTAATGGTAATGGTAATGGTAATAAAACACAAAGGAACAAACCAAAGCTGTAGCTTACATCCTTTCCAACCAGCCTTAACAAATATGTTCACCCACCACATCCTTTCCGACCTGCCTTCACAAATATGGTACTTAAAATAAAATATACAATGATGAAATTAACAAGCCAAATGGGTGTCATAGCTACACTAATGCCTATACTGATGTTTTTGTCCATGAAGCTACCTGACCAAAAGATGTTCAAGATACTCTAGTTTGTGCTCCTTCAACTCAACTATGGTTCATTTACTACAGAAAATTATCAATGTAAACTCATGCCTCAATCTTTCAACAAACTAGAGGATCCACCATGCGCAAGGTATCAGCAATGGTTTGATTTTTCAACAAACTAGAGGATCCAAAAGAATAGAATGTTAGCAAGGAAAATATTTTAATCTTCTACGTTCCATATCATACATCAGTTATGACTTCTTCAGAACTGAGGGAGATGAGTTGTCTAACTGCTAACCTAGGTGAGCAATGTTGATGGCTATCAGCAATGGTTCAAATGATAACAAATAATGACTCAAAAGATATTACAACAAATGAATAAAATGAATATCAACAAATAAACCAAATTGTAGGAATATGGTTTTAAAAAATGAACGATGATGAAATAGTCCTCATCATCAAACCGTATTTGTTAATGACATACCAGTAAGCAACTAGCCAAATAAATCAGCACGGGTTGGGATTACAGGAACTATGTAGTTTCCAAATGGCGAATCAAAACTTCTATAATTCCCCAAACATCTTTCTTGTTGAACCTGCGAGACTGCAAATTTCTTGGCCTGCTGAATCTGAATTTTGACCTCCAATTGGAGTGATGTGGTTGGTTCCTGCATGGAATTAAATGCATCTCAATGAACAGAATAAGGAACTGAAAAGAAAGAGAAAGCAACAATGAAAAACAATACAGTGGAAGAAATTGAGGAAGCTGAAGTGCTATCGTTTACAGCCACTGAGGGAACATTCCTGCATAAAGAGAGGAAAATGAGAAATACGCCAAATAATAGAAGATGACATGTGATAAAGTGTATCTAAGAATGGGTATGTGGCGGTATGACGATGGCCATGTATAAAGCACTCAGTTTTTGGACTGTGGATAGAACCAAAATAGAAACAGAAACATTTTGTATGTTGCTACTGCAACAAAAACAAGAAGATAAAAATAGGTTATCTTGATGAACATGATAGAATTAAGGTAGTAACGAAGAACAAAAATAAGGACATCAATATGAAAAAAAACAAGCAAGAATAACATATAATGTCAAAGAAAGGAAGATTATCAAAGTCAACATGAACTATGTTTATATAATCTAACTCTGTTACTACTACACTACTAGTCAACAGTGTAGAAACACACAACTTAAGACGAAAATGGATGTTTCAGGAGTTGGAGGCAACTATAAATTTATCTATTGAGATGGTAAATATCTTTCACTTAACAATTTTGCAGTTGCAGAAGCCTCAGAGAGAACTGATGGCAAAAAGAAAAAAAATGACGCATCAATAAAGAAGAATTGGATAACAACAAGGTAAAATATTCAACAACAACTACATAATCTCAAAGTTCACACCCAAACTCTGTTGTCGATAACAAACTCAAACTCTAGAGTCACTTAAATGAAACGTTTCTCAAATGAAAACAGAACAAGTCAATTCAAGGTCTCTTTATGTGAACTTAGATTAGGAGATGCCCATAATTAAAGCTTCAACCTAACAGTCTGAAAGTGAAAAAAAAAAAAAAAAAAAAGCGCAGAACAAGTTTTAAATTTGACATCCAACAACTTCATGTCCAATTTAAGACGATGTATTCGCTAATGTCGTTGAAATATTTGATCGTTGAAGTATACTACAACAGCGAAACATGCTTAAATCTTCGATTGCAACCAGAACAAAAACCCTAAATAGCTTTCTAGTTCCCAATTCATTTATCCAGATACCGAGAAGGCATAGGAGGTGAATCAAACAAGGAAGAGGATTGATAATTCTCCTGAGGCAAGTAGCGGAAAATTAGAGGATGAAAGAGGAGAGCAATACCCTTTTTCCCCTTCGAGCTTCCGTCGCTTAGGGAGGGATGCCATGTTTTTCACTTTGGGCCGGCGCCGGCGCGCCTGCTGCCTGCTGCCTGCTTTATGGGAATCTGTATTGGGCCAAACTGAGAAGTTTGATGGGCCGGATAAAAAGTTCCGGTCTGCAGTATAATTAGATAATGTTATGATGAGTCGTTTTGGTTACATGATCCGCGAGTCACTGCAACGCCTGGTGACCTAACGGTCGAATACCGCAAAGTGATCAAAATTCAAACACCATCTCCAAGACTTCAACTGGAGCTGCGAGTAGAAAAAAGTATTCAGCGAGAGGAACTGATGGATTTCTCCAGTAAACACCCTGCGCCATTTCCGCGATCTACCAATCTCAGCCCTTTTCGTTTTGGTTTGCAAATCTCACTTATTCTATTCTTTGATTTTCTTTATTCTTCGTTCGCTTAATCTTTGGATGAGTGAAGTAGTTGATGTGGTTTTAGATGGCCGAATTCGAAGCCGTGTCACAGGAATCGATGGAGCCGGAGAGAGCGACGTGAACAGAAACGGGCCTTCTCGCGAGAAATTAGGGTTTGAGTCGCGCCATACAATGAAGGAAAATAAATCGCCGACCATGAAAAAGAAGATCTTGACCGAGAAGAATGGCGATGCGACCTCGCTGACCTCCTCTGGTCCTGCCCGCTTTGGATCGAAGGAACAAGCGAAGCCTGAGCTTGTTTCGGCTGCTGATATGAATCCCCTTGTGCAGACAGTAGGAGCAGAATCCTGCTCTGGTTTTTATGATCCGCTGACGAACTATACCTGCCCAAGGCCTCGGTTCCTCCGCTATAATCCTAATAGTCGCCGTGAGATTCTCATGCGCATAGAGAGGGCGAGGATGGAGGAAGAGGAATTGGTAGATGCCTCAAACTGTGATTTTGAGGAGAGTGACATGGAGGATGAAGAGGAAGCAAGGAGGCCTCTTTGGTGGTCAAAAAGAGCATGGACGTTGTTTCTGATTGGATGGTTAGTTTATTTTTCTTGCTATTTTTCTTCCATGGACTCAGGATTTCGCTTCCCAAAGATGATAGAAGTTCCATGGAGGATTTTCCGAAGCTTCATGGCAACCACAGCCCCTCGCATGGGATAGAACTTATGCTGAATTTCATGGGCGTTTCTGAGATTTGCTTCAATGTGCCTCAGAAAGAACTCACCTGTTCAATTGATGGAGGTTCTATGGAGGATTCTCTGAAGCTTCAAGGTAACAGCAGACCTTCTCAAGTTGGAACAGAACTTATGATCACTTTGATGGGCCTGTCTGAGACTTGCTTCAATGTGCCTCTAAAACAATCGACTTGTCCAATTGAAAGCGATGGTGAAAGCATGGTAGTATCAGATGTTCAACAAGAAAATAAATCGAGTTTTGAAGACGCAGAATCATTTCTACTTATTCCATGGGAAGCAGAAAGAACTAATGAATTGCTGATTGAAAAGGTGCGCAACAAGGAGGATGATTTGGTGATTAAAAAAGAGGTTCTAAGCTCCCTTGACCAAGAAAAGCATGACCAAGGAAATGGCATCAGTGTTCCTGCAATCCTGGATACTGAGTCGGCGGTGATGGAAGAAAATACAATTCCTGATGCATGGAAGAAAATACCTAAATGGAATGACGTTTCTTCAGAAACTACCCTTTTGATACTTGTTTCATTGTGTTTGCTAACTCTACTGCTAGGTACCTCTACTTGGATTTCACTGAATATTTCAATTCCAAGATCCCTTCTTTTACCAGTATTTTTATCTCCAAAAGGTTTTGCAAGTCAAGATGAGTTTGCATCATCAATTGGAATGAAAGAACATAGTAATAAGAAAATCAGCGATCGAAATGCAAATTGTAACCCTCCAAGTTGCCTTCCCAAAATAAGTAGAGATCTGGAAGTTGAGGATAAGTTGATATCCTCTGCTGGAGATACAGAACGCACTAAGGAAAAGGTTGGTGATGGACAGTCCAGTCAGCCTTTGAATTCCCCAAGCAAAAACAGTAGAGTTTTAGCAAGTAACCATCGACCAGCAGTGCAATTGCTTGGTAAATTTGCAATAGTTGAAAGAACCAGGCAGACAATAGGTTCTGGCTACGAGAACATAGCAAGTGAAGCTGAATCAACTAAGGGATCACAACTAGCTCAATGTGAAATGAAGTCAACAAAGATGACAACTTCATCATCCAACTTTAATGCGGTTTCTTTGGTTCTGAGTACAAGTCCTACCTCACAGAAGCAAACAAGGGAAAAGCAGGCAAGTAACTTCAGTTTTCATTTGCTAATCCTCCAATGTTACACGTTTACCAGTATAACAAGTAGAGAGTTAATTTGGAACTAGTTGCAATCGTTATAGTTCAAAGGAGCATGGTATGTTTTTCTACTCCAAACAAGCATATTGTATTAGTTTTCTATTTGTGCATTTATTGCATATCAACCATAAACACATTAGTTGCGATGTATTTAAATTATTTTAGCTACTTTGAGCATTTTTATATGTATAAAATCCGAAAAAGAAATCAAAATACTACTTACAAACTTCAAATGGAAAAATATGGCAACCATGAATTATTCTCTTCCTCTTCTCTTCTTTGTCATGCATTTAAGTTTTCTCCCAGAAGCTGAAGACTAATGTTTTCTAGTGTTTGTGATAGGACTCTGGAAACAAAGCAGGGGGGATGCAGAGTGCACCTACTCCTTTGAGACGCTCAAGCCGACTCAGTAGTCGAGCCATTTCAGCCTCAAGGTGAAGGGACACCAAGCTCTTGATGTTGTGATTCAGATTCTGAATCATTTTTATTCCTGTGCCCTGAACAGACAGTTGAATTAATTGATGATTTATTGAGTTACCGCTGTTTGGGTATAAATAATTGCAATTCTTTTCAGATTCCCTTTCTTAATAGCACAAAGCTTGATATCTGTAAGTAAATATTGATCCAGCTTAACATGAATCTTGTAATAGTTATCCATCCCACACTTCAGCAACAACAATATCGTGCAACATCAAGTTGGATTATGAACCTCATCTTCATCATTGCGTATTCATAAATTGCAATGGACTAAATACAGAATCTGAAAACAATGACAATGGCCTAAAATACAATGTTGAACTGGCGTTGAGCACCAGCTTAAAACAATGATCTACAACTTGACGAGTAACTTGTATAACCCAAGCAACCTTCTTTCTGCGTTAGTTTATTTTTCTTCAATTGAACATCAGAATGCGTATTCGTAAATTGCCTTTGCGACCCCATCTTCATCATTGCTAGCTCCAATCACATTGGCAACAGCTTTAGTCTTTTCTGATCCATTTGCAAGTGCAATACCCAATGATGCTAACTGGAGCATCTCGATATCATTTTCGCCATCACCAATAGCCATTATCTATAAGCAGAGTATAATTACAAGAAAGTATGTAAACATATTGGGTCATGCATGAGTTCGGTCTATTTTCTCAGGTTCAGGAGACATTTTTTCTACGAAGAGGAATACCATCTGAAGTAGGTGAATTACAAGGATGAAAATCAATTTATAAGTGAGTTAAAATAGTTTATCTTAAAAGCTTGTCCTTATATGCAAATTGTTTCAATATGATCAAGAGACGAGAGATGAAAAGGATTGCTTGCCTCTTTTTCACTAACACCAAGGTGATTCAACAGTATTTTTACTCCATTACCCTTTGAGGTTCCAGCAGGTACAATCTCGAGCATATCAGGTTGAGCTTGGACAACCTTTGCTCTGCCATTTGTCGCCTCTGCCCAATATGGCCGCAAAGTACAAGAAATACCCTCGATCGTATCAAGGAAAAGAAGTTTCTGCAGATAACAATTCATGCTCATTACTCGAGGCAATTATTTCTGTAATCTGACCTCCCCAATATAAACTCTAAATAACAACTTTATTATCTCGATTCTTGGTAAAAGATGTACACGCTAGCACTAGGAACATGCTCCCATAATTGAACCCAAATTTTAAGTTTCGAAAACAAAAAAAAAAACTGATTGTTCAATCTTGTTTATGTCTATCACTAGAAATAAAACTTTTTACATGATAAAGAATAAGAGAAATAACACTATGACATTTGACTCACAAAGTAAGAAGATAGAGTTAAAATTTAGACTATAAAGTAAATCAATAGAGTTAAACTGAACACGAAGCACAGCTTACCTGAATCTCAGCAGCTGCAAGAAGGTGCTTAACTGAAGGCATAATTTCTGCCTGTAGCAGAAGAAAATTCTGCATTAGTTGACAAGAAGTTTTAATGGAAGGACAATGCGGTGAGAATCCCATTTCTGTACCACCTTTGGCTCATGATATACTGTATGGAGTGAATCAACCAAATGATGGTCAAACAATGTGAGACAACGATCCTGACAAAATGCTACCACAGGAACTTCATGCTCCAGAGAATATGAAAGTGCCTGTGATTTAAAAGGAAAACAACGAGCATGCAAGTTACGAGGTTAAAGTGAATATCTGCACCAATTTTAAATTGTTAACATAACCAGATCATATTAGAAAAATTAAGCTTTTAAATTGCTTCGAAATATTAGGCTGTGACATACTAATGAACAACCAAGACATCCGCAGAACTGCAGGACCCTCATAAACATAAAGTCAAGGAAAACTGCACAAATCACCAACTAATAGAAGATGGGGTTATATTAAATTGAGGATGATGACCCATTTTGCCTCTCAAGAGAGAAATAAATTGGATTCTCATTTGCCTCTCAAGAGAGAAATTAATTGGATCATACTTATATTCGCATACTTATAACAGTGCTGCCCCATTACTTGAATTGCATGCATGTGTGAACTCGAATGAGCTAAAAATATTACATTGCGTTGCATATATCTCATACCTCTCTGCAAACATCCTGGTCAAGATTACTTCTAGAAATTTCTCGGCCCTGTCTCCCGTAAACGAGCAATCCCTACAAGTGCAATTGTTGCTTCAGTTAAGATGAGTCAATGCCAGACATGTAAGATAAGAGCATACTATTATTAGCAAAATGTATTCTTATTAGGGCTATTTCGTGTAATACAAAACAATAAAATTAGAAGGAAAAAAAACAACCAACGTTGGCATTTGGTCTTTTGGAATGAGATTAGTGAGAATGAATTAGATAAGTATTAAAATACAACAAAATTTTACAGAGCTTGCAAATGATGCAGGAACAGTTTGCTACAGTGCAGTTTGAGGAATAACACCAAAATTATTTGAAAATAGTAACAAATAAAACAAAAAGGTCAAAATGTCTGCTAAGAATGTTTAAAAAATGTATATCCAACAAATGTGTGTATAAGTTAATCTTCATGAATAGCCACAATATACAACATAAATTTTAATAAAAATTTTCTGAATGCAGAAAACTTTACCGTGAGAAAATCATAAAAAGTAATAAAATATACAGTAACGAAAATTACATAGTAACATTTATTTTGAAATTAAAAAATGATAGGTTACATCACTGTGAGAAATTAGATTAATTGGCCACTTTCAAAATGAAAGGATCTGGGAAGAAATCCTTTATTCATTCATTACCAAGATTTGAGCAACTTATTTATTCAAAAAGGTCAAGTGTTAGGAAAGGACCTGATTACAAATGAATGATTTGGCATTGGCTCACATTCAAGCTAGACTAAGTCTGAATCATGTACCAAATTACAAGAGAGGCAAAGATATGACCTATGTATAAACGAGCCAAAGGTAAGAGAATAAACAAGGATATCATAACAGGGTTTAGGAGGTGGCAAGCTAGGACTTAGGGTCATGATATATGCTTGAATAACATGTTTGGATGGTGCTAAGATCTGACTTATCAAAAATCTTAAGTAGTTAGGAAAATACCAATTTATAGATTTATCTTATGACATTACTAGGATTCATATAGCCGAGCCTACCTAGTGGGATAAGATTTGGTTGTTGTTGTCGTTGTATCTTCTGACATTACTAATTAATTAGAACGTTATTCTACTAACTAGATAACCAAATTATCCATTGACTAGTGTATTTTCAAACAAAAATGAGCGTTGGGTGTCTCAAATACTATGCTTTAGATCTTTCAACGTTATTATATTAACGATTTTTTAAACATGTTCAGAGAGATTTACCTAGCCATTAGATTGACTACCTGCTTGATAAAAAAATGAATATAGCATCAAGTCCTCAAGTCAATGGATCGGGTATCTATTGGACAACATATCATGTGACCTGGTAAAGTAACGTATGTTCTCTTAAAGAAGAGATAATTTTAATCAAAAAAACAAAAAACAAAATAGTGTAGTTATCTGCAACCTAAACTCACAGACAGATTTCCAAATTTTAGATCAAACTAGTAGTTTCAGCATTCTTAAGTTCTAAAGCGTGCATGAGCAGCAGTTTCTTAAAATAAGTTGGTGTCTAATAAGTAACAAATTTATGTGAAGTAACATAGAGAAACCTGTAAGAATATGCCAGGCGAAAACTCAGAAATAACACCATTTTTCCCAGCCAAATCAACCATCTTGAGCGCACTTATGACAGCAGGGCGAGTCTGTTTCACATATATATGAATATTAAATCAGCATATCCCTACTACTTCCTTGAACAACATTGTCTACTATAAAGTGCTACAGCAAATAGAAAAGGTAAAAGTTTAGCCAGAAGCAATTTACAATTCAGAATATCTATCAACAAGATGCATCAAGTATAAAGACAAATACACAAATCCAAGCATCTAAATTCTACTAAATAAGTAACTTCAAAACTGAATAATAATAGCTTCACCTTCACTTACCTTTCCAGTAGCAATAACTATTTTTACTCCTCTGGATACTGCTTCCCGTATAGCCTCTGCAGTAGTTGCAGTAATTTGACTTTTACTGTTCAGAAGTGTGCCTTGTCAGAAAGCAATTGTTAGAATAAAGGATTAAGAGAAAATCCTATTGGATAAAGTAAAATGCTAAGAACTGAAACTCACCATCCATATCACAAAAGATATAACTGAATTTGGGTTTGTAGAATCTCAGACTACCTGCTTTCTTTGGATCCTTTACTACATTTACCGCAAAAAAAAAAATGTAAAAAACTACCAGTATTGACTCACAGTGTCATCTTTCACAGTAGATCTAAGGAGACAAAAAGAATTCACATGGAAACATATTGGTTTTAGAAAATGAAGGAGACAATAAGAAGCCTAACCCTCTAAGATGTCGTTGGGAAGGGTGGCATCTGTTGCACTCTTTATTAGGCCTTTTCCTTTCCATCCAAGACTCTTCAACACCAGTTTCTCCTCATTTTCCATTTCTTTTTCAGCCTCATCACTAAGTTCATGATCAAACCCAAGAAGATGCAGCAAACCATGAACCTAAATAAATATGAAATAGAGATCCCTTAATGTTGAACCAAAGTGTGCTAAATGCTTTGTACTACTGCAAGTATGTCCATTTTTTATTTTACTTGGCCAATATTGCCAACTAGATTACTCATTTAACCCATGCTAAGCAAGAGTTACAAAGTATTTTTCTCACTGCCAAGATACTTCCATTAACTGCAAATTTCTATCAAAAAGTTGCATTTAGCCACAACCAAAAACTAATAAAAATTGAAATTATTAACAAAGCAACTGTTAGAATGAATAGGCGAGGAAAAATAAAGTAAATCTACTTTAATTGTTAGCAAAGTGTTTGTATATAAATAGTATCTGAGAAAAAATTGGTTAATGTGGTTTTCATCATCGTTTCAAGTTGGAAGCTGGAACTAATCCATGCAGGAGCAAGTTTCACAAAGAACAAAGGACGCCTAATAGTAAACTAGAAAGATGTATAGAAGGCTAACCTGATGGTGTCATCAGGAGGCTTTATAGGTGATAAATCTTTCAAGTAACAAAAAGATAAGCACAATGATGAATGAGAAATACAAGTATAAATTCCACAAGCATACCATGAGAATTCGTATTTCGTCAAGAAGGGTATGACCTCTCTCCTCCGCTTGTTTTGAAGCTGTCTCAACAGATATTATTATATCACCTAGGATTAGCTGCAGGCGAAAACAAAATGAAAATATAGCAAAATCATAAGCTTAAATTAGTACTAAGACTTCAACAAAAAGAAGTCTTCTTACAACAGGTAGATCAAGTTCAGCTATATGCTGAGACATTGATAGAACATCTGTAGCCTGGTCCTGACCCCTCCATTCCTTATTCAGATTTTGGATAAATTCATCATTGCAAAGCAATACCGAAAGTTCAACCTTATCAAATTTGCCAACATCACATATAGAGGTGTCCCTTGTCTTATACTCTGAATCCTTAAGACCATCAAATGCAATTTTCATTGCCATCGAAACATTCAGCTTTAACATTTCAGCGATGTTCTGCATAAACATCAAAGTAAAACTATTATCCTTAAGAACATGTGCAACGAGTTTCTATAGCAAATGAAAATGATCAAACAAGTAAAAAAAATGAAGGAAATGCAGCAGAAGTCTTTAAAATATATATATAGGCATTTTTCAACAAGGCAAAAAAGGGGAAGAAATAAGTTTCCAACCATAACTAACTCCTCTATTCACTTATGCATCAAGTATCCTTAAGAAGCATGCAAAATCAGTTACTATATCAGCTGCAAGATTGCTGAAGTTGATTTATAAATAGATATCATCTTGACAAAAAAAATTGGCATTGGAAATATGCAAGCATTACAAATGACATCCCTTGTATTATATATCTGCATGTCAGTATAGTATCAGTGGAAGACATCATTTACTATGCAGGAGAATTACATAGCTAGCAACCTTCCAAATTATAGCTTTTAAGTTTACCGTGAGATGGTAGATTATGCAAGTGCAGATCTTTTAACTAGTATTTTGTTTCCAGTACTCCATAAAGTAGAATTGCATGTTCTATACTGCAACTGAAATACGATGCACAGATCATATCCATAATTTTCACCAGTTGACCATAATTCTTCTTAAATGATGATGTAACTATGTAACCAATACGCCATCAACAGCGATTTAAGTAAAGTAAAAATAACCACACCAGAAAAAAGAAACATCGGACGCTTACCAAAACTTCAGGGTCCTTGGGTAATGCTTTTTCCAGACTAATGTTGACATCAAGATGCAGTTGTTTGTCCTTCGGCACATGCTTCTTCACCGCAGCTTGCCGGCGTCTCACCTTCCGAAACCCTCGGAGGTTCGCCAAGAACCCGAGGGAAGTCACCATAGAGCGCGAATAGCTAGAGGATAGATGGAAAACCCTCCTGTAGGGAACATACGGAGTGCCGGAGAGAAGAAGCGGAGAAGGAAGAGAACGCGAGGAGGAAGCTTCGCCAGTCGGCCCCAACCAGATCGCCGTGGAGATCGGAGGAGAAAGAGACAGACGAGATCTGACGGAGATAGGGAGGGTTCGCGAAGCAATCCTCGCCATGTCGTCGGAGGAGGCGGCGGCGGCAGGGAGGAGGGCCACGAAGCTGGGACTCGAGGGAGGCGCGCTCAGGTGATGGCGGAACAAACACGAATGACCACGGCATCGGCATCCATAAGGCATCAATTGTGGGCCGTAAGCTCGCACAGGAATTCTAGTTATTTTGTTGGGCTAAAATTGAACCGAATGGCACACGTCACGGTCTAGAAGATGCCTAGGCCTGTAAACCGCGAATGCATAATTTTTATAAAAAAATTAATAATCTAAATATTCAATTTTTATGGATTAATTTTAAGAGTGAATTTCATAGAAAATTTTCATTAGTAGAAGGGATAAAAAAGAATACTAGTTAGAGATGGAGGGAGAACAAAGACACTTTTAGTTAATATTAACAAAAACGATCCAACTGATGTGAATATAATAGTGATATAGCCTTTCATATACAGAGCACGGAGGAAAAATAAGATCCATACAATTCATGTGTGCCTAGTGTCTTCAATAAATGCCATTCACTGTTTGATGCTAGCAAATAAAGGAGTTTAGGAATTTTATTTGAGCACATGCAGTTATGCACACAACCTACCTTGTTAAGACGCATATACCTTAATGGCTCAGTCTCAGTTTCATGTAATTTTACTATGTTTTTGCTCTTATTTAGGTATCACGATTGCCTCCAACTTAGTGACAGAAGCGACGTGTACAGTTTGGGAGTGGTTCTCTTGGAGTTGATCACAGGCCGACCTCCAATTGTAAATGCCAATCAAAATCGCATGAATGTAACTCAATGGACACGGCAAAGGCTTTCAAGTGGAATCAAAGAGAATGTAGTTGACATAAAATTGCGAGGAGAGTATGATATAATTAAATTCCAGGTGGAAAACAACTGATCTGGTATATATTGAGTCAATTGAGATGCACAGAGAGTACCGGCGACGAGAGGCCAAGTATGACTGACGTGGTGGTCGAACTGAAGGAGAGCTGGATGCTGGAGCGGGCTTCCAACAGGCCTAGATCTCACTTTCTGCCTACGAACAACCAGTACTACCACACAGAAGCTGCATCTGAAACAAGCCACATTAGTGCAACTAGCACCTTTGAAATGGAAGTCAATTTTGCTACATCAGCAAGGTAATGTATGATTCGCTTGGATAGCCTGCAATATGGCTTTCAGATACTTTAAGTTCTTGTCGTTTGATTATTGAAGACTGAGTATTAATATTTTTATTATTACTATTTAAAGGCATTGAAAACTTTGATGTATTGCTTGGTTTTTCTTTTTATTAAGATCCGTGTGACAGATCATGCATGTGTTGTAATTTTTTTGTAGAGTTGTCATTCAGACATTCCGAAGAGTTGCCTTTCTATAATGCTCTGGAAAACGAAAATCTGATAGTACCTTCATTTTTTGGAGCTGGATTCAGAATTCTGGTTATGTGTAATCTATTGAATGAGTTGGGTCGTATCTCTAATTCCTAGAATCAGTTATGTGCAGACTCGTTAATCCATTAGGATTTGTTGGTTCTCCCATTGTGTTACATGAGTTTGCATTAACACTCTAATTGTACTCTTGAAGCTTTGACAGTGATGGTGAATTGCCTTCTTTTCCCTTGTAGCTACTTCGTTGAATTTTATTTAGGGAAGCAAATCCTTGGCTTATCCATTTGTTGAAATTCATCTATCCACTCAACGTGTTCAGTTTGCTCATATGTCTAAGTCTATCTTCCATTCATTTTACCCCGCTTGTTCATCTTGGCAATTCATTTTTCTTTGACTTGTCTGTCTGTTCAATTTGATTTTCCCTTCAGTTTCTAATTTTACCATTATCTGTTCTAATATAATATGAAATTAGTATAAAAAAACTAAATTCTCGAGTGATTTTGTAGCTTTTAAATTTTACTCTGTAGATAGTATGAAACTTTATTGCAAAAGTCAAAGTTATACTTTTCCACCATTAACAACCGTTTTGACTCTCTCAGGATAAAAAAAAATGGTCCAACTTTACAAATGTTTGACTGGTAAAATATAATTTAGCAACAAATGAATGCGAAACAAAACAGTTGACACGGCCAAAGTGGAATTTTCCCTTCTGGGTCATCACCGCAGAAGAGGCTTAAATCGAACGAGCCAGAAGCGGAGCCACTTCCCGTGGCGTCGCCAGAAGCTCACTAATCCATCCCATGTCGAAATCCGTCAGAAACATGTCATCTTCGTCGCCCGGCCAACTCATGTACCCCATGGCGCTGCTGCTGCTGCTCTCGTAGACGGTGGCTACTGTCGACGAAGAGGCCGAGCCTTCTTGCTCGTTGTTTTTGGACCTCGCATCTCTCTGCTCCATCATCAAGCTTGAGCTGGTGGATAACGGCGAGTACAACTGATGTCTATCCTTCCCTGACATCGCAAAGATGGAATTCGTGCCGATAGAATTAACTTCGAAGTCGACGGCAGGAGGAGGTGTTTGATTCATCGGGTAAGTTGCCATCAGCTTCTTCTTCAGCTTGGTGTTCCAGTAATTCTTCACATCGTTGTCTGTTCTTCCACGGAGGTGAGAAGCGATAATTGACCACCTAATTATATGATTTTAAAAGGATCAGATATCTCATTTAGCAAATAACGATTGCGATGCAGCGATGGGGTGTGAACAGATAAATAATTACCTGCTGCCGAGTTGAATGTAAAGGCTGCAAATGACATCGGCTTCTTCCTCCGTGAAGCCACCGCGTTTGATGTCAGGCCTGAGGTAGTTAAGCCATCTCAAACGGCAGCTCTTCCCGCAACGATTGAGACCTGAAACAATTAACCAAAAAAATTGAAGAATTATATCAGATTTCAATGTTTAAATCCACAATCTCGTAGAGACAAAAAAAGGTCTCGATGTGAATGCTCACTTTCCACTACAAAGATCGGGTTTTGAGGTAATTGCAAACAAAAGCAACGCCTATGAAAAACAAACTTGGGTAAGACGAAATCAAGTTACAAACCTGCTTTCCGGGGAAGAGAAATCCAGTTGCCACCGGTGCCATGCTCCTCTATGTAACTCCGGAGTAGTTGGTCCTCCTCCAGCGACCACGGCCCTCTCTTCACGTTGGCCTTGTCGCAGCACGGCGCCCTCCCCATCAGTGAATCAGGTCAAACCCAATTAAAGATCACACAGAAGAAGACCAGAAACCGAGGAGCAGAGCAGAGCAGATCGATCAGAGAAAGCAGATAAAGCTGAGAGAAATAAAATTGGAGTGGATGAGCGTGAGTTGCGGATGCCAAATGGCAATTCACTGTATGTTTATATAGACACAAGCTGCGACTGTTTCGTGTCTTTTTCCTTTTACGCATTCTTTCCACTTGATATTATTTTATTATTATTGTTGTTGTTGTTGTTTTCAGTTTGATGATTCAAGTTTGCATGAGAATGTTTCAGCATTATAACAAGTCCAACGTGGATGGCCATGCATAGGAACCTGTTTTCACAAGCTTCGAATGCTTGGTCTTCACCAGCTTGTTCACA
>JBBMKF010000007.1:4327105-4360543 GCA_037834155.1 Curcuma caesia | reverse complement strand
TCAGCAGCTGAGAGTTCTCCGGCTCTACAAATAGGGTTACACATTGGCAGTTAGTCTATTATATCAAACAAAACTGAGGGAAAAAATCAACTAAACTTGCTAGAATGCCAATGAATCAGATTGAACTACAACATCAAAATATATTTATTGTTTTAAGTTTTTTTTCGTAAAACAGTTTTAAAACTTGATATTTCCTCTAATTTGTTTCCATTCCCTTCAAACACGCAGTGGTAAGGATTCCCCTATTGTTTTCCTTTCTTGTGAAGAAACACATAAGAAAATCTTTCCTCATCATTTTCTCAAAGTTATAGTTTACCTTCTGGAAGACAAAAGGATATTAAAGCAGAGTTCACCTGGGTTTATTCACCAAAGTAAGAAGAAATTACCGCCCACTCCCTTCCTTGCTTGCTTAATGAGCAACTTTGCTTAACAATCACAACTTATTACTTAATGCATGAGCCATGGTTGTTCTCGCTTTAGTTGCATATCAATTCTCATAGTTGTTGCCTCAATCAATCTCGATAGCCACAAGTCATGGCTGTGCCAATGGCAACAACCTCCACAAACTGTTGCCTCATCATGTTCACCTGCGGCCTAGTGGATACCAAGGTTATTTGTGTGTTTTTGCACACTCATCTTCTCAACTCCCTCACATCCCACCACGTTCACTGGATTCAATTGGACAAAATTTCAGTCAAAAAAAATCTATAGTAGAGTTTGCCTGCGTTTCTGTTCATTTTCTAAGTGAATGGGAAAGATATCTTGAAAGCTACGCTCCTCTCTGGACAATTAAATCGGGTCAAACATCCCCCCCCCCTTAATTTCTTTGACTCAGCACATGTTGGAAATCCACCATACATATCATGGGGAATGAGATCAAACCTTATCTATTCAAGATGAACAAACTACTATATCAGAAGTGTATAAAAGTAAGCAATGGAAGGAAGAAATTCATGACCGCAATCCTTTACACAGCATCGATGCAGCTGTATTAAAATCCAGAAAATATATCAAACAACCAGAATCCATCACCGATCATCGCAGTCAAGGAAAAATCACACGAAAAAGAACCAAAATAAGACCTTTTGTTCATGTCGACGTCGGCCTTTTTGCAAACAATATTGGCAAACCGGCGGCCAATACCCTTGATGGAGGTGAGTGCGAACATTATCTTCTGCTTTCCATCGACGTTGGTGTTGAGCACACGAAGAATGTGCTGGAAATCCTCGTTCGCAACCAGCGACTACACAACGTAGGAGAACACATCAACAAACAGACATGGAGATATCGAGATCGAAATCACAAAGGTTAAAAGCGAAGAAGAGAACCAACCATGGCGACGTCGTCGACTAGGGCCTCTCTCCTCGCCCTTCTACAGCTCTCGCACACGTGCGCCGGGAGGAAGAATCGCGGCCGAAGTGAAGGTCGGGAACGAACGAACACGGAGGCGGCTATTTATATGGAGCGCAAACCTAAACCCTAGAATATGATCGGACGGCTGGAGATTGATTAGTATATTTGGGCTTTTTCTTCGGGCCGGCTCAATTGTTTCTAGACCTGGTTCATTCTATGAATTTCTAAATTTACCCTTTTTATAGTTTAATATTTGTTATAATTAACCAGGAATTTCAGTCGATTGCGATAATTATATTTGATCATTGTTCCTATTTGAGATCGTCTTTCGATGAGTTATAGGCACCTGACCTGTAGGTTGATGGTCAAGATGGTACCTACGAACAGTGAAGAAAGGGGATGATGGACTTTGGCATGCCACCAAACGCTGAACTGCAAGAGAAGAAAAAGAGGATGAGAATGGAGATCAGGGGTGCCCTTGACTCAACTGTTCTGACACTCAAATTAAATCCTTAATCAGCGATGAAAAACGCACGAATGTAAAGAGAGTGAATGTTTGTGATTCTATGTGTGCGTACTTGTATCCGTGAAAGGCGAAGAGTTATATAAACTTATAAAAGTGGAAAATAAAAAAAATAATCTTATCTTGATTAAAGAAAGTATCCCTCAATAGAGATTTTATAGAGGAGATGTCTCATCTAAGTAAGAAAAGCATCTCTAAGCAACTGCAGTAATGAAATGTCTTATCACCCATACTTGATACAGTATCAGACTGCGCTATCATACCACATTAATGAGGTAGATGAGTTATCCGAGAAATCACATAATTACATGTGTCATTCTGGCGACCTGCTAAGTTAAATGAGATAATGAAGAGAGCAAAATCAGTTGAGCACGCTGTAGGGCACTAAGTAGGGGAGCGCGAGCAGCAAAGAGAGTCTGAGTCAAGATTAGTTGAGATGAGCCTTGAGGGCGAGGCGGGGTTTAATATGGTTGGGAGGAGACTCGGTGGAGCGGCTTGGTCTCAGAGCTTGGAATGCTTTAAGAGGGTTCGGGAGCAAGATCCCAAGCTGAGCTGGATACCGAGTCGAGTGTTGTATCCTGATCTGCGCTGATTGTCGAGTCAGGGCCCGACCACCTTTCCATGTGTTAGGAGTATGAGTGCAAAGCCGAGTTGAGGCATGGGACCAAGCCAATCAACTCTGGAGCCAATGTCTGACGTGTCATCTAACCGGATCAAATCTTGACCTTACCAAGTTATACCAATAACAGGCATCATGCTCTACACTACCAATATTAAAGAATTATCATAACAATTGTAGTTTTGTTTTCATGCAATACTTTTGAGATAAACTAACTTGTTTTCCATCTGTGAAATTTTTGAGATCAAATAATTTGTGATGATGGTTTTCGATTCCAAAAATGTATGTTTGTTGTTTTTCTCATAGTAAAATTTCCCTTTGCAATCTAAACGAACTGAATCCTAAAGAGGAAAGAATTATTTGATTAAGGTTTTGCATGTACAATTACAGTACTGATGAAATCATTTTATACTGCATCATCTCCTTCGAACACGGACCTCTTCGGCACGATCACCACAAGTTCCCCGTCGGCGTAAGCAGCGGTGGCCAGCGCCGGCCGGGTGGTCGGCGGCAGACGGAATCTCCACCGGTCCAGTTCGAGCCCCTCGCCGAGGTCGCACCTGCCGCCGCCACCGACTCCTCCATCCCGCACCTCCACCTTCATCACCCCGGGGTGTATCTCGATGGAGCGGGCTCGCACCTCGCCCCAGAGTCCATCAGTGGCGGCGACGAACCGGAAACCGGCCGCGTCTTCCTCCACCGCCACGTTCGCCTCCGCGGAAAAAGGGAGCTCCAGGACCTTGCCGAAGACGTGCGGCAGGCGGCGTAGCTTCTTCTGCCGTCCGAGCACGGCGGCGGCGGAGGCCGCTGGGTTCATGTCGCACCGGAAGGTGATGTTTCGCTTCCCCAGAGCCGGATGGACCCTCATACCTCCTGAGGAACACTAATTCCACACTGAAAAACTCGGATTTTCCGCGAACGATCGACGGCAAAGAGAAATTTAACGCGAATGTGAAGCAGAACGACGAGTTCCTTGCGAAAAAAATTCCTGTTTGATCGACGCCAAGGAGGCAGGCGAAGAACCTAACGCTGGATTGGGGAAGGAGAGGAACCCTAATTCTGAAGCGGACGGCGATCCAGCGAACTAAAGGGTATCCGTTCGGATCCTCTGCAACCATCGCGACGGTTCCGTACACTTGGACGGTGAAGATCGACCCTACCTTGGGGCCCAGAGAAGCTTCTGCCCGCCACGTGGAATTGTAAGTGCCTACTGAAACAAACGTTTTACTGAATCATCCGAGACGAGAATGAAATGTCATGCCAACCGCCTTTCCGTCCAGTGTTTTAAGGCCACGTGGACACGCGACGAGGCAAATTGGCGGTGCAGAATTTTGTCGCGGTGTGGCGGCGCCGTTCGTGAATTCGACCGTTTCAATTGCTGACCGACCGGACCGTTGACTTTTTCATTTGTCAAGATTCCTGCCTATGTGTTTTTTGATCCTCTGGCTCCTCTGTCTTTTTCATGGATCATGGGTTATTTTTGTTTATTTATCTGTTAATTGTCCATCCATCCATCGTTTTCTACACCAAGTCTAAGCTATAAAATTTGTGTGTTTTTAATTTTGGAACAAGAGATTCTTTTAAATTTTTGTAGAACTATCAAATAAATATTATTCACTCTCTAATAATAACGATGAATGATTCAATACGACAAAAAAGCAGAGGCAGCAAAGCATCAAATCCAAGCATACGACGAAGCAACGGCGGCAATGGAGACGAAGAACAGAGCAGGCGCGACTCTGTGGGAGCTCCTCGCCGTCGATGCCTGCGGCGTCATCTTCGAACCACTCCCTGAAGCAAAGCATCGAACAAAGTTACTTCTTTTCACAATTTGATCAGCTAGTTAATCCGATCGCTTTACCTTGGGAAGGCGCTCCGGCATTTGGTACCGACGGAGTTGAATCCACCGCCGGGACCGCTCCGCCGCTGGTCGGAGTTGGCGCCGTCGCGGCAGGTGATAGCGCAGGCGCCTCCGCCGGAGCTCCCTCCGGCACCGGCGCAGTGAATCCTGCAGCACCTCAGCCAAGTGATTAATTAGCCTAACCAAATGCGAGAACAAGTGAGTTGGGAGAGGTTGTGATCGACGCGGACCGAGGCAGGGGCGGGCGGTGGAGAAGCTGATCCGGCAGGCTCCGGGGAGAGTGTAGGCCTGCGTCTGGTTGAGGAGGAAGCCGAGCTGCGCAATGCCGCCGCCGAGGATCAGGCAGAGGCACTGCGCTTGCCCCTGCATCAGCGCCGCCAGCTGCGAGCAGCACGTCGACGTCGGGGACGTGGAATTCCCGACGAGGTAGCTGATGCAGGGCGAGATGCCCGACAGCACTGCCGGCGCGCAGCCGAGCGTTTGGGCGCTGGCTGACGGAGGCGGCGCCGTCAACTGGAGCATTCCGACGACCACCAACGCCAATACGCTCAGTGGATGACGACGACTCCGTGCCATCGAGCGAGACGATGCTTACAGCAATTGAATTGCGAGGGAATTGAAGTGTTTATTTATAAGGAGCCTTTTGGAATTTGAAAAGAAGGAAAGTGTTTGAGTTTGTTAAGAGTAGATGACCAATTCTTCCTACTCGGAATTGGATTTGAAATTGGAATGAAGGACTGGGAATTGTGGAGATGGAAGGCAAAGATTTCGGTAGGTGAACGAACAAGGGATTTACTTGGCTTTGCTCGAATGTACTTAGCTTAATTATAAAGAATTATGCGTTAAATTTTATTAATAACGTTTAATAAAATTCTATTTTTAGTTGTTATGGGCTATTCGGGGCCCGAGCCCAAAGGAACGGTCCATTTCTATTTAACGGCCCAATAATGATGCATAGCCCACACTATAAATAGTATCCATTGAGGGGCGGTCTGAACAGCTTCTTCCTTCTTCCTCAATTCTCGATCATCTCTTCTGTTTCTCCCCATTCCGGAACCGGAACCCTAGTTCCGAGTATTGGAATCCGGCGGAGAAACTCGGAGCAAAGATGGTTCTCGCGCAGCTCGGCGGGAGCATCTCCAGCGCGTTGCAGCAGATGAGCAACGCGACGATCATCGACGAGAAGGTGCTCAGCGAGTGCCTCAATGGGATATCGCGCGCGCTGCTGCAGTCCGACGTGCAGTTCAAGCTGGTCCGAGACATGCAGGCGAACATCAAGCGGATCGTCAACCTCGAGGAGCTCGCCGCGGGGCACAACAAGCGTCGTATTATTCAACAGGTAGTCCTTCTCGGGGGAAAAGCAGGTGCCTAAACATATATTTAGAATTAGGATTTGTGGGATTTTATCGTGAATGATTTATGCGTTCTAGTTTGAATTGATTTATTTACTATATTGCTTCTATGTTTCCTGGGTATGGACTCTTTTCGTGGCGTTTATGTTCGCCTCTGGGAGTAACGAGTATCTGCAAATAGAATAGTGATGGATGGGAAATGCTCGGTTTTGTTCCACCATCTTGGTACAAGGTTTCATTTTTTCGTTAGCAGTTGATCATTGAGAGGAGCCGGGACTATATATCTGAAACTTATCATATCTCTGCTTAATCGGTGCTAATATTCTTAAGGGTTAATACTACCCTTCTATGTTTCCTGAGGGAAGTGTTTTTATTTTTATTTTTTTATTGCTGAAGTAGTGGTTTCCATGGAAGAAGACAAGCCCAGAGTCAAGCTTTTGTAAACATGAAAGAGATCGAAATTGTTTATGATTTTTCACTGCAAATCATAGCAGGACAACGAATGATAGCACTGTCTTTTCTTTGTTACTGTATTTTTCAGGTTTTTTTAGTTTCCTTTTTTGTGGTTTTGGTTTGGCATGGATATGACTGTATACTTTTTGCTTAAGAGGATTGAGAAATTTAAAACACAAACACAAAGTTAGTTCTCCTGAAACAAAATTGTTCAGTCGGATTTGTAGGGTCAAAAACAAGGTTTAGAATCTTAAGTTATACTGAAGTTTTAGTTTTTGATCAGAACGATATTCTTTTGGTGTCATGTTGACATTCCAATGTATGATGTCGGAAGCAAATTAGATGTGGAAGGGTGAAGGAAATGAAGAAGAAAAATAAGAAGATAAGCAACGAAATACTTAATTTCAGACAATGTTCCATTTAGAATAGTAACATTATTTTATATGGACATCAGCTTAAAAAAAAAACATTATCATAATTCATCGTAACATGTGTTGAATCATGCCAAATGGTGTTGAGTGTTGACATTACACGATACCCATTGACATAATTGACATAGTGTCACATGAGACATTGCATATCTCGAGTAGGATTAAGGTTGTGGTAATTTATCATAACAATATGTTTCGATCGTGATGCCCTACATGATATGAGTTTTCAAATGATGGATTGATACTCATTTATGAATAGATTAAAATAGAAATATTAGGAATACAATAAAAATGATTAGTTGAGATAAATTGGTTAAAAATATGTGCATCTTTGAATGCAATGAATAAATTCTTTAGATAAGTTGATCAATTAGATTTAGAAGGTATAAGGGACAGAGGTAGGCCCTACATTGATAGCTATGCCAATGCACATTTATGCGAATTATCATAATTTGCTTTGCAATAAGTATCTGGTGTTTTCCATGACTCACCATGTAAAAGCATGTCTTTGCATGAAAAATGAGAAGGATTCTAAATGCACATTATTTAATTGCTCACTATTTTATCTTCCTTTTCCCCAAAATTTGTTTTTGTATACACTGTCTGAATATTGATTCTATCACGGCAGTCAATCTAAACAAATGATTTGGCATTTTGATTTGTTATTTTTTTGCAGTGTGCCTTACACAGGTCTGTTGTTAGCTGATTCCGTTTTTTGACTCATTCTTCCAAGTCTAATTGCAAAAATATTTTTTGTTGTTGTCAGGCTGTTTTGAATGAGCTATGCAAGATGTTGGATCCTGGAAAACCTTCTTTCACTCCCAAGAAGGGAAAGACTAGCGTGGTAATGTTCGTTGGCCTCCAAGGTATAACAATAATTGGCACTTCAATTGACACCTGTATCATCATAATGGTCAGAGTTGCAGTATAAATTTATTTTGCTTTGGATGTTTTTCACAAATAACTGAGGTTTGTGCCGTTGCCAATTAATTTTCTTCGATGACTTAGATCAACAAAAAGACAAAAGAATGAGCCACAACAATTACAGAATATATGATATATCAAGAACAAGACATGCAACTAACAACAGTTTGTAGTTTAATATGAATATGCATTGGATTTCCAGTGTCTTTATGATTTATTGCTTCTTGCTCGAGTCTGTTTATTTTAACACCATGGCAATCATTGGTCATGGCTGCTACATTTTGTATGAAAATCAATGCATAAGGTTCACGTCACTATGTGATCTTAGTTATCCATTATTATCCCTATAGAAACATAGATTTTTTTTTTCCTGGCTAGTGGACTATGGTTTCATTAGCCTTAAAGGAGCAATCCAAAAAATGAAAGCGAGGATTCTGCTGAGTGTATGATTTAACTTTCCTTTGAGGCTAAAAAAGTAGATTATGGGATTTTGTTGAATCCTTTTATGGGATTTTAGATTACCATTCAACCTCAAGACAAATGAGATTTTTTATGTTTAGCCCTGGAAGTACAATTTTTTTTCCTCCTTTTATAAGGCATCTTGTAACTGACATGCTATTTGTTTGTTCAGCTCTTCCAGTTTGAACAACTTATTTTATATGTAAACTTTAGCTCATCATCTCAGAGTTGTGAGTCCCATATTCCCAACTCTTTGTTACCAACATATGTATGAATCCAACATACATAACACTTTAGATTATCCAGAGCTTGATGAAGCAGATGGGATCGAAACATATGGGTGGGTTAGGAGGAATGTTTGGACGAGGAGACAAATAGAATTTTATGACAATGAATGCACAGGGTTTGTGGAGAATGAGATTATCTGATACAGGATGCTATCACCATCACCATACAGCAAAGGATGCATATATATAATGGGCCTTGTTGGGCCTCAATGTTGGGCCTTGTTGGAGACCCATTGCAGGGGTTGCTGGGCCCCACTACTAGCACGATGAGGCACATGAAGTCATGAACTATAGCATTAGTTTTTGTGTCCAACCCAAACCTTTGCCTTTAAACTTGATAGTTTGCTTCTTTCTTCTTTTCCTTTTCCTCACGTTGATTTGTCTTCTATAGATCTCGATCTTATTTACACCATGCACAATCTCCTCTTCTTCTTTATCTTTACCTTTCGCTTTCCCTTTAACCCCACCCTCTTCTGTTCTTGCTTTGTCCTCAAGCTTCTCGATGCCGATGCTCCGGCGATGCGCTCGCTACTATTAAAGACCGCCATGCGCACACTCCATGGTCCATCACTACTGACTTCATCGTTCATCGTCGTCGTCGGCATTCATCATGTTTCCTTGCAGCAGCGTCGTCGAGCTCCTCTGCCGCCTGATCAAGAGCTTGGACGCCGTGGCAGTGGTTGAGTCGCCGGAGGCCTCGTCGTCGATGTTGCAGGCCAGGCTCAAGGAGATCAAGTGCCGACTGGAGCGCCTGCAGCTCAAGCTCATCAAAGAGATGTACTGCAAGGAGGACAACGCCATGGAGCAGCTCCGCCACCTCGCCGGCTGCCTCGACGAGCTTGCAGCCGCTGCCGGCCAGGACAGCCAATGCGGCGGCTTTCCGACGCTCAAATCGCTCGAGAAAGTTGAAGCTGCCGTCTGCAAAGCGCTCAATTTGGTGGTCGACAGAGATCTTTATATGCTGGTAAATACGTATCCTTAAAAGACGACTAAATTCTGATATTTGAGTTCAAATGCACATGTACACTATTCTTACTTGCAGTGCGGAAGGGAAAATGAAAGAAAGGAAGGACCATGGGGACCTCGTTTAGGGTTTGATTGGGACATTGGAGCCTTTCACAACATCAAGACCATCAACGTGAGCGCAGACGACCGCATCAACTCCATTCAGATAGAATACAATTTCAACTGTAGAAAATACAAGACGCCAAGAATCGGAGGCGAAGGCGGCACTCTCCATCAGGTTTGATATCTGATAACAATAATGGATTATAAGATAAACACAGTTTCATATATTTCACCTACGTACGTACCTTAATGCAGATTGAGCTCGGGGAGAAGGAGCACATCACGTCGATTCGAGGAACTTACGACACCATCAGTTTAACCAAACTGGAAATCGTGACGAATAAGAATTCCTATTCGTTTGGAAAAGGGTGTGGTGGATCTGTCTTCCCCTCTTGTCAACTCTCATGCGACTGCAAAGTTGTAGGGTTCTTTGGAAGGGCAGCGACTTATGTCAACGCCATTGGCGTCTACTTGGAAAAAACCCTCGACTCCCAACCCGACGACAGCCCCAACACCCTGTGCCTGTCTGTGCCAATCTGGGACGATGTCAATCTCCAACTCGCCGTGCCATGTTTGCTCTTGAGAAAGTCGATCGTCTATAGCTACGTAGTAGTTGTTGCTTTTATTGAATGTCGTCATTTTCTTAAACAACAAAAATAATGTAACGTAATGTTTTATATATTGTATCTTGTCTGTGTAGAACTAGCTAGCTAGCAATCTTGCTCACTGTGATTGCAGCAACAACTGTTTATCTGACAAAGCTTTTGTCCCCGTACGCACTGTAGCTTCCTCAATCACTGCACTCTTCTCAGGAAACATTCAGTAAGGTGTTTCTGTGCCAATTATACATTTCTTGGAAAAGCTTGTGATTGATTAAGTTGTTGGAGATCATACAGAGTTTGATTGTCGGCCCTTCAATGCGACAAATGAAAATTATTTCAGCAATCAATGGATAGACAGGTCGCTTGTTGTTCTGGTCCACATGGTTTTGTCTTGCTTTTCACTTGCCTAGAACAATTTGACTGATCATGTCTTTAGGCTTTTACCATTCGACTTGGTAATTGGAGATATAGTACGTAGAGTCTTTGATGCTTCCAAACTTATGCTTTTCTGCAGTCTGTTTATAGTCACTAAATTAATCTGACTTATGGCCATTGGAGTAGTGGTCCATTAATCAACAGTAGTGTAGTATATCTGGTGGACAAAATCCCAGATTTCCAGGTAGACAAGGTTTTGCTGATTATTATTATCTAATCATGATAGATAGATTACAGATCATAAAACATGCATGTATATCAAGATGTATCCATATCTGAGATTGTGGTCCTCTGTACACCGATGGAGCAAATTACGCCACACTCGCAACCACTTACAGCTCATCTGAAAGAGATGCATTTAAGTGGACGGGGACGGCCCTTCTGATCATGCACGGATATATCGAAGAGCTAGCTAGCTAGCCATATGCATGCACCATCGCACCTGCAGATCATTCAAGACTTGCCCGTCTGTCACATATCTCAGCCCATAATTAACAGCATGCATGCATGCAGTTAAATGCTTGCCTGCCTTGCTCATCCGATCCTGTTCTGACTTCAATATCAGGACGCCGACGACGACGGGCCACACGAGTGGCACCGCCGAACACGCCAATCCTTGTAGCCATTAAGTTCAGATGGCTCTGCAGAAAGGGACAGAATGCTTGCTGCTCCGCTGGATCAGAAAGGGATCTATACAGAAATAAATATGCATATCTAGCAAAAAACTTATCTCTTTCGTCTCGTCTCCATGTATTATATCTGTGAAGTGAAGTAGCTAGTGGGCAGAAACATTGATACAACTAATTAAGAAGCGTGCAGTGAGATATACATACATATCTCCATACACCTTTGATTGCCATGGTTACGTTGCTTATAATTAAGCAACGTGTAATCATGGATTCCACAGGAAGAGCTAGAGCTAACTAGCGACTCTAGCTTGTAATTAACATCACATCGATACACAGGTGCCCTGTCCCCTCCTAGTTTGATTTCTGACAATGAATGCATGAAACAATTGCCTCTTTGTTTTGAGTAGAAGGGAAGCCACCATCAAGGGGCCAGCTTTTCTTTGCTGTCTTAAGCTCAAGTCTCTTGTAGGGATTTATCTGCAGGTGTTCCTATCCTAGCTCTCATCAGTATCCTTTCCATCTAAGTTTTAATTACCTCTTCTTCTTCTTCTTCTTAATATCTTTCTTCTTGTGCTGTGAATAGAGTAACCTTAATTTTAGGTTCAATACCTACCTACCTAGTTCCATCCTAGGAGAGTGATTTAAAAACTGAAACTGAAAGAGCTTTCTTCCTCTCCAATTGCAAAGTAATTAAACACTACAGCTGGTATATATCTCTTTATTGATGATTCAGTGGAGAAGGCAATATCTGCAGGTTACTTACGGGCAGAGGGTAGAGATTGCTCCAACACATGCACTCAACCACTATCCCCATCCCTTCTCCTTCTTTCCCTTGCCAACCCAAACACAAGCAACTAATGCCCACTTCGATATGATCATGCTTTCATTACTGTAGATGGACTGTGACCTTGCATGCGACAAGCTGATACGTCTGCTTTATTATAATCTAGTTAATAATTACATAAAGCTGCCTAAACTCACTACTAAACCTCCCGAGCACGTAGCCATCTCGATCGATCGGATGAGAGTATATATGTTTGTCTCCAGTTGGATAAGCTCTGGCCTGGCTCATTAATGCACTGCGTAATCACATTTGGAATGAAGGAATAAACTTAAACACTACTGCAGTAAAAGCTTCATAGATATATATCCACGATCGAAATCAGGCAATTATCTCGGCATCTTTCTGACAACTTTAATTTCTACAATAAAACCATGCATGTCTGAATCGAATGCATAAATATTATATTGATGCATTAGTATAACTATCCCATAAATTATAGCATTTAAGTGAAACAATCTTAGCCATGAAAGTGAGAATCTAGCAACATGCATGGTTGTCTCGTCCTACATCTTCATACTTTTCTCAGAGAGAATCTATCAATTCTCGTTTAATTACCTCGATCGGTGACTAATCCCACTCACTAATTAATTTTTATTAGCAGTAGCCTTGTCCAAAACCAATGAACTCTACTATAGTCTAAATTATATATATATATTATTTATATTTGTATTTATTTTACGTAGGCTGAAGTAGAAGTATCATGCACGGAGAGAATCAAATCGAGGCAAAAGCGCCGGGTTCGGTTTAATTAATTGGCCGTGGCCGGTTAATCAGAGACAGGGTTCACGTGGGTGAACCGCTCCCGGTCTCTTGAGGAATCCCCGCACATGGACCCGTCAACATGGCCGCTCGGATTAATCTGAAAGTAGGTTCGAACCGGGTTCGTTTCGGGGAACCGGGATTAATTACGTGATGTGGACCGGCCAGGCCCTGCACACGTGTTGCGAGCAGGAGTGGCCCTGGCGGTGCGGCCCACGTATAAGTCTCCTCCTCCGTCTCCTTGATTGATAGCGAAGTATACGCTCTCTTGTTTTCTTATACGAGCGGTAAAACCTTGAGGAAGGAAAGGAGAAGCAGAGACCGACCTACATTCTCGTCGATCGTCGGCGGACGGAGAAGTGATGGCGAGCGGGTTGCGGTTGGAGGAGACTGAGCTGCGTCTGGGACTTCCGGGCGGCGGCGCCGGAGAATTAGGGGAGGTGGCAGTGAGGAGCTCTGGGAAGAGAGGCTTCCTGGAGACAATTGATCTGAAGCTGAAGCTTCAAACCCCTGTGGAGAGCAAGGAATTAGAGGCCACAGAGAAAGGAAACAAGGCCGCTGATCCTCATGAGAAGCCACCTGCTCCCAAGTACTTAAACGCCGCCTTTATTTCTCATGGAAGCTAATTACTTTGATGATCATATCAATCTTTGTCTTAAATTTGCACGAACTCATATCAGATCTATACTTAATTTATAAATCAATTACTTACTGTGTTCTAGCTACAAATATGAATTTAAAATAGTTGTCGACAGGGCACAGGTGGTGGGTTGGCCTCCAGTTCGATCATTCAGAAAGAACATTCTCAACGTGCAGCAGCAGACTGGGAGCAAGAACAAGGAAGAAGAAAGCGAGAAGGCCGCTGCTGCCTTTGTGAAGGTGAGCATGGACGGCGCTCCTTACCTTCGTAAGGTCGACCTCAAGACCTACAAGAGCTACCAGGACCTCTCCACGGCCTTGCAGAAGATGTTCTCCTCCTTCGCCACCTCCGGTAACTACTTAAATTCCTCTATCTTTTTGACAGT
Organism: Curcuma caesia; assembly: GCA_037834155.1. Classification (NCBI taxonomy): domain Eukaryota; kingdom Viridiplantae; phylum Streptophyta; class Magnoliopsida; order Zingiberales; family Zingiberaceae; genus Curcuma; species Curcuma caesia. The sequence continues at coordinate 4,346,919 of JBBMKF010000007.1, read as the reverse complement.
ACCGACCATGCAGCCACCACCCTACGTCCATACACACCTTCTTCTTTATAAGCCACTTGAACACACCATCTGCAGGCAAATTAATTAGCTTTTGTTAGGAAGATAAGATTATTTTAGAATTCATCCACAGGGTGGGTTACAGCTCATTCTCTGTATCACTATATAGCTACTTGTTTTCTTTTATTCTTCTTTTTCATCAACATGTAATCAAGAAGAGATCATGAATTCCTTTTCTGTAAAATAGTAATTCATTATAGAAAGATATGTCAGGAAATTATGGGTCTGAGCAAGGAGTAAGCGTGAGGGATTTCATGAACGGCGGCAAGGTGACGGCGCTGGTGATCAATGGATCCGAGTATGTGCCTACTTATGAAGACAAGGATGGCGACTGGATGCTCGTAGGGGACGTTCCTTGGGAGTAAGTCATACTTGATTATTGCCTCAGTTTAATTTTTCTATATATATATATATAAATTTTCCTGTAGTAAATTTAATACAATTGCATCCATTATGTAATGAAAATGATTAATCCTGCAGGATGTTTGTTGACTCCTGCAAACGCTTGAGGGTAATGAAGGGATCAGAGGTCGTCGGACTTGGTAAGTTCATATTAATTTTTACGTGGTAGAGAATGAATACAAAGCTAGCTACCTAGCTAAAGAACTGTCTTCTTTATTATGGAATCATATTTAAGATCACTGATAAAAGCTTCATGATGTATATATAGTTATTTAATTCAATACTTCAGTACTACTGATCATCCTTTTACACATATTTGTATAATCTATAGTACTCCTAGGTCATTAGGTTTTATCAAACAAATTAATCAAACTTGATCTTCTTTTTCTTCTTCTTCCTAATTACAGCGCCGAGGGCAATGGAGAAACGCAAGAACAGAGGCTGAAGAGTGATGGGTCATCGACGATTAACCATCACATAATTAATTAAGCTTCTGGATTAAATTAAGTGTACTGGCTGTGCATTTCCTTATATGTTTAATAGATCTTGTGTTTGGTTGTATAATTCTTGATATATATATATATATTTATTTTCTGTCGTATTTGTGTATGGACAGTAAACAGTGTTGATCATCTCAAACATTGCTCGATGCCTGTGTTGTCTTATTTATGGGTTCAATTTGTCTACACTTGTTCTATTTATTTATTTATTATTTTTTAAAAAGTTTATTATTTCTAATCAAATTTTAATTCAGGTTACGTGATTGAAGATTATGTCAACACTTGGCAAACTAGGACCGAGTCAGGTTGGGAGAAGTTGGGCCGGCCCATCAGATTTCATCGGCTTTCTAGAATAGATCTGGCCGTCCATTTTTTATGTGAATAAAATCTTACCCGTCCTTTCTCGATTACGGCACTCATTTGCGGTCCTTCATTAGTCGATCACCTTCGCTTCTCGATCCATCGCGACGCTTCCTCGACGATGGCCGCCGTGTTCTCCGCCGCCGCCGCCGTCACCGCTCCAGGGAGCCCTAGTGCTCGCCTCTTCCTCCTCCAAAAGCACTCCCCATCTCCTTCCTTCCCTGTCCGCTCTCCGGCCGCCGGATCCCTCCGCCTCGGCCTCTCATCTCTGCGCCGACCACCGGGCTCTCTCCGCCCGCGCGCAGCGATTTCCCCGCCGCCTCCCTGTTCTCTTGTCTTCGAATCCACCAGGACTCTCGCCTCCCTCTTCGCCTTCGCCGTTTCCGTTTCCAAGGGTTTCCTCTCCTTCTTTCATCGCGTAGCAGCGCGTGCCGCCGCCGCTAGTCCAGAGGAGATAGATCAGCTTCGCTTCCTCCAGGGGGATCTCACCTGGGCTGTGGGCCCCCTTTTCTTCGCCGCTCGCCGGGTGGCCCGGCCATCGGGCTACCTCAACACCCCGCTCACGGTTGTGGCAGCAGGGATGGCGAAGTGGCTTGATATCTACAGCGGTGTGTTGATGGTTAGGGTTCTACTGAGTTGGTTCCCCAACATTCCCTGGGACCGACAGCCCCTCTCGGCAATTAGGGATCTCTGCGATCCTTATCTCAATCTCTTCAGGAACATCATCCCTCCAGTTTTTGATACCCTCGATGTCAGCCCCCTTCTGGCTTTTGCTGTCTTGGGAACTCTTGGATCGATACTCAACAGCAGCCGAATGATGAAGTATTGAATATTTGGGAGAGAAGAAAAAGTGCGTATATTTATCTTTCAACTTACAATTTTCTTTAGATGTTCAATTTTACATGTCAAAATGTTGCATTTCTTCACATAAACAATGATATTGCAAGTTTAGTCATGTCATTCCTAATATAATTCTATTCGAAAATGCTGTTTCATATCAGTCTGTTATTGTTTAATTTCGGGGTTTAATTTTCCTTCCATGCTAGTTGATAACTTGATATATGTTCATCTGTGCATGTTTGGTTGTTGATACCTCTTTCCATTGGGATTTTACTTCTCAAGTGATGTGATTTTTAGGGAGAATACAAAAACCTCACCAAAGTAATGTATTTCTCAAGAATCTCATGTTTAAAATGGAATTATTTGTAATAAATGTCACACCTAATTAATTGTTCATGAGTGGTTGTCTATTGTTCAATGAGATAACGGTACCAAATTATCATGGAGCTAAGTATTTAGCTCTTGAATGGGCCATTATCATCTTAACTGTATTTTCCCTGTGTCATTATAATCCCTAGTTGTTGTTCATGAGTTGATGTTTATTGTTCGATGAGATCACAGTACCAAATTATCATGGAACTAAGTATTTAGCAATTGAATGGGCCATCATCATCTTAACTGCATTTTCTCCTAATCTGATTAAATTTTGTTACCTATGAATAAAAGGATTTTGTGAACTTTTATCAAATAAAAATTACAATCCCATCAAACACCAAAATCAGAATTTAAAATATTAATATTTGTACACTAGACTAATCTTAACTTTTTAGCAATAATATTATAGAAATATTGATAATGTTTCTGGGAATACCATTCTTAGAATATGAATACCAAACCAACCTACTCTTTTCTGCAAAAAGGTGGAATCCGCCATCTTAGCGGTCCCACGACCATTTGTGAGGAGGTAAATTGAGAAACTGCAGGTCACGACGTAGGAGGGTATTGCCTGGCGAATTGAGAAACTGCAGGTCACGACGCAGGAGAGTATTGCCTGACTTTGCCAGGATTCGAACTCTTGCCCTCTTCTGCAAGTCTGCTGCGTCGTAACCAACTCAGCTATGCCTCGGGGGCCAAACCAACCTACTCTCGCATAGGAAGAATATTAGACATAGACATTAGTTCTCTCCAAGGAGGTGACTCAACCCTAGGTTAACTTGTTACATAATTGCTCTAGTTTATAGCCACTACTACATGATCTCTATGATTATTAACATGATGTAATGGTGTTAAAAATAGGCAGTTTAAGTGTCATAAAGGAAAAAAAACACAGAAAAGAATAATCTTGTTTTGCTTGTAGAAGAAAGAAACAATGGTTGGACTAAAACTTTATTTCTCCCGAAACTAACAAATCCTATGCTTGCTAAAATTAAATAGAAAGAAGGGATTAGTGATAAATGCAATATTTAAATACTCATTGAACATATATAAATGCAAATTCTGAGGACGTTACATGTAGTAATATGGGGTTTGTTATCCATCTTCGCGTCATTAATCCTTAATCTTATGCTAGCCATCTAGCAATTTAAGTTCTTTACTTTTTCACTGTAACACATCCAAACAAGTGAGCATCTTATTCCTTCTCTTCCTTTTTATCCTTTCTTCTTTTGTTCTTTTATCTCCCTCCTTTTTATTTCTCTCTATTTTTATAAATCAAAGATATGACTGGATCTTTCTTTAGCTCTCTATCGACCTCTAGTTGATGATTGAATTTTAGCTATGGTCGTATTTTAAATAAGCTTTCCATATCTTCCAATTATCTTGGTTGATTGAATTTGATAAGATACAAAACTACAACAACGATAACAATCCATATCTCACAATTATCTCGGTTTGGCTACGTATTTTAAATAATGGAATTGCTTTGTTTTGACATCAGAACCTTGATGGAATTTAGAATTTTATTGGTCAAATTTATCATCAAGATGATCATTTATTATGAACTGAGAAACCGAGTAATATCTACACTGGCCGCAAGGTACATGAGATCCCTCTGAAATCTGGCTTGGTTCCTACATAGGAAAGAAAACGGATACTCCCATTTAGTTTTATGCATGCTATCTGCTTCCATGTACAAAGAAATCTAGCAGCATCATGTGTATATTTTTCTGTCGTAAGATTTTTTTTGTCTTCTTCTACATTTAACACAAGATTTTACAATAAACCTTCCAACATGTTAAATTTCACAATGTTCTCATCTATCTTTTGTTTATGAGAAACTGAACTTACTCGGCGCTTCCCCAGCATTTTGGTTGTCTAAAATAGCTAGAATCAACTGTTTATTCTCATCCAAATACTGCTGTATTAAAAGGCAAATACAAAACAACACATTAAATAAGATCAAGTATTCAGAAAGATACTACTTCACAAATCTTGTATCAGTGCTCAGCTCCTTGGACGACAAAATCAACTACAGGAACATATAATTATAGGTGAACCACCCATCTCTTGCAAACCTGCCAACTATTATTCATCCACAGATGAAGGCAAAATCCGTGGGCCGCTGCTTGTCCTGTCATAATCATCTTCTTCTTCTTCTGCAGCACGATTGCCAGTGAGTCTATCTGGTGTCCGAAAATTTTATCAATGTAAGATTTTAAAGAAAGATATATTATGCACAGTTTATCTTGTTCTATAAAAAGTTATTTTTAAAATTTAAATTTATGATGTTAAATCATACGATAATAATTTTATCATTACATCAAACTCTGCGGATTCATTCAGGTCGTACTTGATGTCAAGTAATGGGTATGTCTTCATTTGATTTTGAATGGAACAAACATTAAAGTTTGTTTTGTTGCAAAAGTGTGTTAGAATGAAAGATAAAGGAGTAGATAGGAAGAAAAGAATATAATTTTGCAATTTAATAAAATTTGGGTGGCCATTTTGAAATTTGCGCAAATGTGATAAAATATTTCTCACTTGGTCGAAAAAGGATTGTGATCTTGTCTTGTGGCTGCTTCAAAGGGCAGCATATTCCTCAACGACCTCCTCTCCCTCCCTCTCTCCCTCCCTTTCCTTCTAATCCTCTCCTACCACATCTCCTCTTTCATAATCCACCTCTCCTCCTCCTCCTCCTCCACCACCACCTTCCTCATCTCCTCGTCACTCCGGCCTCGCCGCTCATGGCGTCCGTCACCGCTGTCGCCACCAAGAAGACGCTGCTCGCCGAGGACGTTCCCTGGAGGGCCTCCCCCACCGGAAGGAAGCCCATCCCTAAAATCCACCTCAATCCCGTCCTCCGCGTCCAACCCAACTCCAATTCTAACTACGCCCTCGCCGTCATGAAGGTACTCCTCGCCGCCCGCGGTCTTGCCCTAATTGGTTTGCTTTCCCCCCTGTTTCTTTCCTCTCTTCAGCTTCTTAAAGTTGCTCCTTTTATGTAGCATCCGGATCCCATAGGCAGCGGGTTCGCCACGGAGGCCAGGCTGGAAGCTGCGGGGCCGGACTGCATCGTCCCGGGGCTTGCTACCCCGGTGAAATTGCTTGGATTGAAGGTTTTGCTTAGTTGATCTTGTTTCTTTTTGTTGTGTCATGTGGATAAGGCTTACTGAATCGTTCATGATGCACGAGCAATTGGAAGAGTTCGCTCTTACTAACTGATATATTCACTGTTGAATTAAGTTTGCTTCTTTCTCTACAATTTTTAAATTCGTCACTTGTGAAAGTTGTGTTCTTTGCCTTGGTTAACTTGTCAATACTACACGTATGCTTTTTATATATATTTCATAAAGAAAAAACTTAGTTTTTAACGAAGCTATGGCTTCAATCTTGTAACTAGGATGATTTTTATAAGTCTTCAGTGATTTTATTCATTGATAATTCCATCGACTGCAGGTTTTCTAATTAAAAGAAGAAGAAAAACTGGAACTGCTACTCTTAGTTTTGAATCAGTTTTAGATGTTTTCTGATGTTTCTTTGTCCAGGATCATGGTCAGTTTTCTATTGTAGTCATTTGTGATACATAAGTAAGCCATCTATCAAGACTATTGATAGAAAATCTTAGAATATTTGTTTTCTGAAGAGCTTTGTGGAGATTCCAAGCTTAGCTTCATCAACATGGAGAATAGCCTTTTCCTTCTGTCTAGTACATCTTTGGAATTCATTCAAGCAACATCATTATCACAATTCTTATGTCGAGGGATAAGTAACTTGACCATATTCCTTGATACTTTTGACTTTTTTCTTTCAAGTAGCTATACTATATTCATACCAGGTGAATTCTAGATTAGTATATCTTGCAATGGTTTCAGTCTCATCTGATGATTCCTTTTATTTTGATTCATACAATGTCAGGGTTGTAAAGTCATTCACAATGAAAGCTGAAATATGGAGCTATTTGATGTTTTGAATGTTTAAGTTGATTGATTGAACAATCCTCGATTAGTGATTTAAACTTTTCAAGATTGTAGCTTAAACATTTTCTTGCAGTTTTTAATATTGACTTTCACTGTATGCAGGTCTGGCCTATAGATATTGACTTTAAATTTGTGGAACCTGTTGGAAGGGAACTTCAAGCACTTGGAAAGGTGAACAAATTGGGCATCCTTTTCTTTATGCTGATTTAAGATGCTTTAGTTATCTTGCAAATGCAAGTGACACTGGTTGTACATTACTCTTGATGCACTATTTTTGTGGATCAACGATACTACTCAAAATAAGATTCACAAGGCAATATGAAATGTGAATTATAGAGAATAGAAGACCAAAAAAAAAAAAAACCAGAATATGAATATGATGGCCTCTATGGCCAATGTCGAATGAACTATTTTGCTTTAAATAAAGATTGTGTTTTTAGAAAGTTTAATCGATTCTACCATCAATACACTAAGGGGTTACATCATATGATATTCATACAAATTGGGACTACAAGATTGTGAAACAATAACACAAGATTTTTGTCTCACATTTTACAGTGAGAAACAGTGAAAATACACTTCAAAGTCCTATACTGAATTGTTGGGCAAGCTATTTTTCTTTATGAGATTTCCCATATGATCCAGTGAGTTACAATCTTACAAGCTTTTCATATCAATATGATCTTTTTCCTTTTGGCTCGGAAAATTGGAAAAATGTGCTGTGCTATTTACAGCTCTTTGTGTCATACATTTTTGTGCTTATAGGATTTAAGAAACTATTATTAGATGGCTAGAACTGGCACTTCAGACTATCATGTTGGGATTAAAATATTAGACTCTGGCACCTCATTTAAATCCACGCAACTGTTGACTTCAACCTGGAAATCTTCAGTCAAGGAAAAGAAGTTGACTCCAATGAATCATTTAGTCCATTAGTAATAGACATAATGCTCGAAAAACCATTTACATAAAAAAATATCAGGCAAAGTAAAAAAGGCTAACCTATTGTCTTGCTCTTCAGTGGCCAATTCTTGCTCAAGACATCAAAATTTCAAACTGTATTATTCAGCGTATCATCAGACATCATTTCAAGTCCATATTATGTTTATTTGAGAACTAGTTTGGTTGTTTGAATGTCCTGATTACTTGCTTTCACTTGCCTTCTCCAGTTTATGGATTCAGCACTTAACCTCATGAATGCATCATTTCAAGATCGCTAGCTGCAGTGCCACGGTGACTCCTTATTGGATCAAATCTTTTGTGATCTACGATGACATCTCTTTTGTGATCTGTCAGCTTGTCACGGGATGCAAGAGCTTCAAAAGTTCAAGAGATACGTAATGCTTGTGGTTATTTGTATAATGCTGCGAGAACATTCAAGTACTCGTTTCTTCAATAAAACTCACATAGTTGTCATGATTTGCGGTTTCACCTGTTTGCTGTGAAGTACTTGCAATTATGAAGTTTTGAAGTGTTCTAAGTTTCACCTGCTTTCTTCTACTGAAAACATTAATGAAATATCTCGTGGTTTTGCAATTTTTTAGTTTGTTCTGTATCGTCTATGGTTATGTTAACTGACCTAATATGATCTTGCATAAAGCTTTATGGAGAGATAATATTCATGACTGTGATACAAAATAAATGTACAACGAACATCAAAATGACCCCAAATATTCTTTGTATTCATTCACATTTCAAATGAGACGTAAATGGATTACATGCGTGAGCTATTTTCCATTAAAAGAATGACATAAATTTACAATTGCTGTGAAGAACAAGCATCAGACTTTGATATATACATAGATATACTGTACAAGACGGGGTAGAACTAACTACACAAGGTTCACCATTTTAGAGTTTTTTAATTATCAGGCAGAAGGGGAAGGCGAGTAACACTAGAACCCACATTCCATCCCGGTAGTGAATTAAGATTCACCTCTTGCAGTTGCTCACTTGAATGTGGCCCATGGCTCTTGGCAGATGAGCTTTTCTTAACCATCTTCACAGGAAGAATCTGCAGCCTTGAGTTCAGTTCTGTTCCTGACCTCTTTGCAGTTAATTGGTAGCTTTCCACGAGCTCGAGTTGGCGAGCAATTATCTTGGAGCATTGTGGAAGGAGCTCTACAGGTTCTCCGCCGGGGATTACAATGTACTCGATGGCCATACGAACCTCCTACAATGTACATGATTGGAAGAAAGCTACTGAGGTTTAAGTAGGTAAGTGCAATGATACAATATGAGCATCCCCATATGTATCAACCATCACATATGTGTTAGTGTAGATTGGTCGCAAAAACCGCATACCTCTAGAGCATCTATTTCTTCCAAGGTAGGTTTTCTCTTAGGCGCATCATCTCCCACTTCTATGTCGTCCGTGAATGTTGATGGTTCATTTAGTCTAGAGCCAAAACTATTAATCCCAAGAATCATCTTAACTGCCTTTACCATTTGTGCCATTGTACTCTCCTGTGGTTAAGAACAAAGAACTATAAGGGCACTAGCAAAGCAACCAAGAAAGCATAATGCCAAGATTCTTTACTTTGATCACGAATATGGGGAGCTTATGGAATTTTGCAACACTGCGAATCCAAAGATTTTGCTTCATTTCGGAACTTGATGCTAGAATTGCATTTGCTGTTCCAATGTCATCAGTCACATATATATCATCCTCATAGCCCATTACAGTTGCAACTTGCAGCAGATCAGCTTCCAAAATCTAAGAATGAATCAATATCACATCAATTGGTCCAATAAAAGTAAATTATTTAATGATAATGTGCTTGTACCCTTACTCCAATGAAGAACATGCTAAAAACTGAAATGGAAGGCAAAAAGAGAAATATAGACAAGGGGTATGACACTCTGAGCTTTTTATGTAGTGCATCTAATTAAGGATTTTGAGGCTTAACAAAGTCACTATAATGTCATACCTTCTTATGTGACCTGTGATATCAGAAGGTTAAAGAGGCATGCAAGGAACAAAATTCCAGAAATCGAATGCTAATGACCGCAGTCTGATGATTACCTTATAAGTATAAACACGAATTGGCAATCTCCTTGGTGTGTATGAATTACTTCTTGCTTTCTTGTTATATCCAGCATTAGCATTTGCATCATCATGTAAAGGTATGCCAATTGAAACATCCTTTTTAGAACTCAGAAATTGCTCCTCTTCATGATACTCCTGTGGTACTGGAGAAGACTTACTTAAATCACCTTTGGGATCAATCTTGCGTGTTTCAAAGAGGGGAGATTTCCCTATATTCACAAAAGAATGACAATGAACTATATCTCAAAACAGGAATTTGAGAAACAGGTTGACAAATAAGGTGAAGAAACAATCGTACCTGCTAAAATAGCATCTACAGTAGCTTCCAATTTGTGATGAACTTGATACTCAGTTTTGGATAACATCTCAACAGCACAGGTAAATGTAGGCGGACCTTTTCTTTCAAGGATTGTCTTTTGAACTTTCCTTTTCCTAGCCTCCTCATCACCAAGTGTAACACTCTACAATGAAATAAGTTCAAAGTAACTGATATATGAACAAATCGATTACGTGATATTTTTTCTTGGTGGAAGAGGATCTATTTTTCCCGGTAGAATCATAATTCAGTGACTGAAATCTATACTCCCCGAGTTCAGGATCAGTGAAGGAAATCTGTGCATTAGCTTGTGCATATGATATGCATTTAACAAGATTACGAGAGTCTGAGATCCTTGTAAAAATAATCAGTTGTGTCAGCATTCGTGATACTACATATTATATCCTCCTCTAGTTCTAGAATGCCTTGTTAAAACATAGGATGAATGATTGACATTCATAAGGGGGATTAAGCTTGCAGAGTAATGTAATAACATGGATGTAAATTCTCCATTTTTGAAGCTACTGAATTCTTTCAGTTTTAGGTATCTAAAAATAGACTCTATGCTCAAACAGTAAGAAGGAATGCACATTAATTTCAATATATTGACTATCATTTTGTGATTTTCAAATACTACATTTTACATCCAAGGAACTTCTAAATTGGTTTCTAAGCAAATACAAGCAAAAACCACAAAGCATTTCAGTTTTCAGTTCATCAGAGACATAAATTCAGAGTTAGTTGAACTAGAGCAAAAAGTATCTAAGATAATTGCCAACTAAAATATCACATAGGCGAACAATATGCAGATAGAGAAAGTAGAGAAATAAAGCACTACCTCTATCCCACCAACAAGTGCCTGTAGGCAAGGATTTTTTATTATGCTCTCAATTGTTACCCCATGAGCTGTTCCAACAAGCTGAACACCTCTTTGAGCTATAGTACTTGCTGCCATAGCTTCAAGTTCGGTTCCAATTTCATCAATTATGATTACTTCTGGCATGTGATTCTCAACTGCTTCAATCATGACCTAACGATCGTGGCACAAAGAGACATACAAAGTAATATTATTTTCAAGAACCATCTATCTAGCTCACGAGCTTGGATTTAATGTGAACTCCATGAGGGGGAGTAGCATACAGTGCACTTACATTGTGCTGCATGCTAACATTTGGAACTTGCATTCTCCTAGCACGACCAATTCCCGAGTGAGGTATATCTCCATCACCACCGATTTCATTGGATGTGTCTACTATGACAACTCGTTTCATCTTTTCATCTGCTAATACTCTAGCTATCTCCCTGCATTTAAACAATGATGATAAAAACAACAACAGTAGAATTTTAGTATCTCTTTCACTTCATCAGAGAAATATAACTACGCAAAAATTCATGTTCAATGTTTAAGCACACTTTGGTTTCTCAAGTCAGCAATAATCATATACAATGCGGATGAACTGGTGAATCATGATTTCAATTAAAAAAAAGGTTTGAAATGCCAAAGCCACAAGGTCACCACATACATGTTTGGATGCAACAAAGACAACATAAACCTCTCAAACAAATATGATCTCATTGAAAAAATAAAAAAAACAATACAACTGAATACTAAGCATATTAAGCCTCTCTGCACACTCCAAGCAACATTGATACCATGGTACATTTTACTGACAAACAATAACAACAATCGAGTTGTAATATCTCGACTATTAAGGTCTGCACATGGATCATCTATTATTTAAGGTTACTCCTGCAAATCTGATAACTTCCAAATTCTTCATATGGACTCCCCATACTCTGCTCTCACCGACTGTCTCACTCCATCTAACCACAACATCAGATTATTGTGCATTGTGCAAAGTGTTTCATTGGTGTTCCCAATTCCGAAAGGCGCAATGCAGAAAAAATACACAGCCCAAAAATCGGAAACTATTGACAAGTCAAACTCATATTTATGCAAATAACATTTACTTTCAGCGTGCCTTTCAGAGTTCAGACTCTAGAAGATCAGTAATGAATTAAGTAGTCAACTTTTGAAAAAGAAAAATTAATATCACCGCATGTACCAATCAACTGATTACAGTATAAAAAGAATTAATAGCTCCTCCAATGTTCGATGAATGCATGATGGTACCTGATCAAAGTAGTCTTCCCAACTCCAGGAGGCCCAATTACTAAGATAGAACCTCCACCTTCAACTAGATCACGAATCATCTCCGCACTGCCCGCTATAGCCCGACCAACTCTACAGGTGAGACCAATGATTTGCATCTTCCGATTCCTAATGGCGCTAATTCGGTGCAAGGAACGATCAATACCCGATCGATTGTCATCCGAAAAGTCACCAACCTGTTAACTAAATCCTCGGTTCAGTCAAAGAAGATCACGGGATCAGAGTAAAAACAAACTTGTTTTGGGATCGGAACTACCTTAGAAATTGCTTGGCGAAGGTCATCAACGCCAACGAGCTGTTCGGACATGATCCAATCCCCGGACGGGAACCGCGCGATGGGCTTCCTGCCCAAATCCATCACCACCTCAATGAGCTTCCGAATATCCTGGTGCCTCACGAGATCGCTCCTCATCCTAGGCGGGACCAGCTCGAGGAACAAATCCAACTCCTCGTGAACCGGCGAAGCCGCGGGGGAAGCGCGCTCGTCGGGGTAGTGGCTCCATCGGGAGCAGCGATCGGCGTCGGCGTCGGGGCGGCGGACGGACGGGGCGACAGCCTTGCGTCGGCCGGGAGAGCGGCGGGAGGCGGAGGACGAGCGGACGATGAGGCTCGGGCACGGCGCCTGCAGCTGGGGGAAGGCATTCGCGGGAGCCAAAGCTTTCAGCATCTTCTCTGCGCCCAAAGCGGGCGGCCGAGTGTCGAATGGCCTTTGTAGTTGAGATTTTTCGTCGAACGGGTGGAGGGCGGAAGGAGGAGGGCGACGGAGGCACGAAACGGCCAAGCGTGAGTGGCCACGGATCGCGCGAGCTGGTCGGGAAGTCTGATCCCATGCCCAAGGCTCCGAGTTTCGCGTCGAACACAGAACAGCATTTCCGACCCTTCAAAAGAAAAGGATGCAGTTGGCGGACCAGGAACCAAACGACTTGTACTGGAAAATTCCTGTTGTGTGTCTCGGAGGACACTGGGGATGGAGTATATACCACGTAGATTCTCCGGCCTTCTAGGAAGTCAATATTTCTTTTCATAAATCTTCTTCCTCCTCTCCTAAGACTATTGAAGAGGTGCCCCGGGGTGAGTTGATTACGACGCAACAGATTTATAGAAGAGAACAAGAATTTAAATTCTGACGAAGCCAGGCAATATCCTCTTGCGTCGTAGCCAACTGCACTTTCTCGATTTACCTCCTCACAGATGGTCGTGGGACCGATCGTGTGGGACCGCTAAGGTGGCGAATCCACCTTTACAGAAGAAGAGACATTTGAAGATGGTCGTGGGACCGACCGTGTGCGACTGCTAAGGTGGCGGATTCCACCTTTTACAGAAGAAGAGACATTTGAAGCTCACATAGTTGAGTTGATTACGAGAATTGTAAAAAAAGGATATAGCTAAGATTGATTACGACATATCAGAGTTGCATAAAAGAGCAAGGGTTCAAATCGCCAGATAATATCCTTATGCGTCGTAATTGTAGAAGAGAGCAAGAGTTCAAATCCTGACGAAGCCACTCCTACATCGTGACCAATTGTAATTTCTCAATTTATCTTCTCACGGTCGTGAGATCGTAGGATTGCTAAGATGGCGGATTTCATCTTTGTTACAAAAGAGGCATTTCAAAAAAGCTAAAATGTCGGGGGCCGAAATGAAAAGTTTGTGTTGATCCGACGATACGACGAACCTACCTGCTCGCATATCGCTCCGATCCATCTCAAGCTTGGTGACATGGAGTCTCTCGCCGCCCTCGGCCCTTCGCGCCTTCCCCCGCCCTCGAAGCGGCCGCTGGCTGGGGGAGCACGCCTTGACACTTCGTTCCGCTTTCACCACCTCTGCCCGTCGATCCACGCCGATTCGCTGAGAGCTCGACTCCTCGAGGTCGCCGCCGTCTCCTCATCTTCGTCTGCCGGATTCAATACTCAGCCGGAGGCAATATCCCTTTCCCCTCCCCTCAAGAGGGTCCCGGTGGAGTCTCTGCAGTACGAAAGCGGCTACCTTGGGGGCATTTCTGAGAAAACCTATCCACCGTCTGCGTTAGCGGCCGACGTTGGTCAAAACGGGGCGTTGAATCCTATGGAGTATCTAACCAGTATTTTGACTTCGAGGGTTTATGATGTGGCGATCGAGTCGCCGCTGCAACGAGCGACGAAATTGTCTGCGAGATTTGGAGTAGATCTCTGGCTTAAGAGAGAGGACTTGCAACCGGTAAGAAAAGTCTTTTTAATCCCTTGGATGAAAGTTACATTTCTCCGTTTCTTATATGATAGTATCCTATAACTCCTGCAATGCTCAGTATATGAAAGAAGATAGAAAATTGAGAACATAGATATTGTGTCACGAGTCGAAGGTCATAAATTCACTATTTATGACCTAAAACTATTAATTATCCACTATCACATTTACAAATATCATAAATTCAAGAGAAGGAAAAAGGAAAAATAATGGAGATCATATTTTATAAAATTTAGCAACTTTATGGAGAAGAACAAAGTGACTACATCTGTTCTTACCTTACTAGTCTCCTCAGATCAATCTGATCTAGACTTGATCAGAAACAATAAGATCCTAATCTAAAATATCAGATGGAAATCGATCAAGTAGCTTACCAAAAACTTAAAATCTAGGGATGTTGGAGAAGAGAAACATTAGCACTCACAACGATCATTTGCCCAATGCATGTGCTCGTGATTTTACGGCAGCAACAACCTACTGTGGCAGCAAACAGAGGAGGTGGTGGCGGTCACGGTGATAGCCTCCGGTGTTGTTGCTACAATGATGATGGCGAATGGGAGCAGGTGCGTGGAGGAGACAACAATGTGTGCCAATGGACGGGGAAGAAAATGAGAGAGGAAAAGAGAGAGAGAAGAAAGTGTGGTCTAAAAAGACACAGGTTGGGAAGTAAATAGTGAAGATAGAGTTTTCAAAATCGTATCAAAAACTGTTTAATCTTAAGCTTGCAGCACATATACCGTGGGAACTTTTGAAACTTCCAATTTGCAGCTTCCTTTTTGGTTATTCATATGTAGATGCACTAATACACTCCTGTCTATTTACTCTCTTTCTGTTTGGTCATGAACAACTGTGGGAATGCAGGTGTTCTCCTTCAAGTTGCGAGGAGCCTACAATATGATGGCTAAACTTCCTCAGGAGCAATTAGATAGAGGAGTCATTTGCTCATCTGCTGGCAATCATGCACAGGGTGTTGCTTTGGCTGCTCAAAAACTAGGATGTGATGCAGTAATCGTAATGCCAGTGACGACACCTGAAATCAAGGTGTCTACTTGCTTGGATATTTAGCATTTTTCAGCAAGGCACTTTCATTTAAAAGAATGTATTATGCTTTATATTTTCATTTCTTAGTATCTGTATAATTGCATGTACCTCTCTCTTACCCTAATTTGTAATGTGTTTTAGTGGCGTTCAGTTGAGAGGTTAGGTGCAACTGTCATCCTTAAGGGGGATTCATATGATGAAGCACAAACATATGCAAAGCAACGTGGAGAGGAGGAAGATCGTACATTCATACCCCCTTTTGATCATCCTGATGTTATTGCAGGTCAGGGAACTATTGGGATGGAAATCATTCGCCAAATGAGTGGTCCCATACACGCAATATTTGTACCAGTTGGTGGTGGTGGATTAATAGCAGGAATTGCTGCTTATGTAAAACGGGTCCTCCCAGAGGTGTATGCTTTGTTCTCTCCACTTCATAGTGCCTTAAATTGTTAATGTTTTTTATTTTAATATTTTGACCAAAAAAGTTGTATTTTACTCAAAATAAGATTTCTTTTACTTATGTGAAGTCCCCTAGATCTCCTTAGGCCTTGAATTTTCTGCTTGTGGATTGTGCAAATGCCTCTAAGTAGTCCGTCACTAAAATGGATCCAAACACAGTATTGAGGTTCACAAACATCACCAAATGTTAGGGATTTGCAGTGACTAAACAAATGTTATTTCATATGTTAGAGAATTTGTTGTTTTCAAATGAATGATGCTCCTGGAGAGATTCAATCAGTCGAAATTTATCTGCAGGTAAAGATCATTGGAGTAGAACCTTCTGATGCAAATGCAATGGCATTATCTCTATTTCATGGGGAGAGAATCATGCTAGAACAAGTGGGAGGATTTGCAGATGGTGTGGCTGTAAAAGTGGTTGGAGAAGAGACATTCCATTTGTGCAGGGAACTAGTTGATGGAGTGGTTCTTGTTGGCCGTGATGCCATTTGTGCTTCCATAAAGGTCCTATACCCGTTCCACTTATGAGTATTGCTCATAATGATAATTTTGAAGTTAAGATTTTGAGAAATATCAAATGTGATATAGGATATGTTTGAGGAGAAAAGGAGCATCCTAGAACCAGCTGGTGCTCTTGCTCTAGCTGGGGCAGAGGCCTATTGCAGATACTATGGTTTGAAAGGTGAAGCTGTTGTTGCTATAACAAGTGGCGCAAACATGAATTTTGACAGACTGAGACTTGTGACTGAACTTGCTGATGTTGGTCGGAAACGAGAGGCTGTTTTGGCAACCAATCTACCAGAGGAGAAAGGGAGTTTTAAGAAATTCTGTGAATTGGTATATATGATTATATGTTACATCACCATTTGTTTTAAAGCTAAATTTTGATTTCTGCATCTGTAGGTCGGTCCTATGAACATTACAGAATTCAAGTACAGATATGATTCACGTAAAGAAAATGCTCTTGTTCTTTATAGGTATGTCCATAATTACCTTATGGTAAGCAAAGTAATGAAACTTGTTTGGTTTTCACTTAATTGATGAATATTGTTATTGCAGTGTTGGTGTTCATATTGATTCTGAACTTGCAGCAATGGTGCTTAGAATGGAGCACGCCCATCTTAAAACTTTTAACCTCACCAATGATGAGTTGGCAAAAGATCATCTTAGATACTTTGTATGTATCTCGTCTTACCATTGCTTTGGTGTTTACCACTTGTTTTGAAACTTAGAATTACATCTTATTGTTCTAAGTTCTAACTGCCTACTGTTGAATGGTAATGTTATCTTTTGTATCTTCAGTTCACATAGATATTTAGTTTAATAGTGTTGAAGCCCAAACGAGAGTACCAATCCAACTAAAATTGTCAAGGCTCTTAGGTTAGTGTCTCTTGATATTTAAGTATATTTACGAATTCTCAATCCTAGGATGTGGGGCTACCGCGGTGCTTCTCTCATGTCCACTTGCTTTTTATATCCCCTCTCAGGTCTGACAATGGTGAGGGTTTGACTCTAATACCATGTTGAAATTAATTGACAAACAACTTATCTCAAAAGCTTGAGCTATTCGGAAATTGTACCCGGGGCAATGGTGCAACGGTAGGACATCCGGATTGTAACTCAGGGACTCACAGTTCGATCCCTAGCTACGGCGTATTTGCAGGAATTTTCCTCCAAATGGGGAACGCAATCAAAGGATGCTGAGCATCTGGAATGGCCGCCGTATGCGCTTCCCGATTTACCCTGGTGGTCGGTGGGAAACTTCCGTGGGACCGGCCCGACCACCCCCAGAGATGTGGCTACTGGGATTATCATTTTTTGAGCTATTCGGAAATTAACCAATTTATATTTATATAGTAGATCACTGCAATTGTCCATGTGGAAACTATGGGCATGGAGCCTCCTACCTTCAACAAGTATATTATGATGTGATTAACTTGTGTGGACATTGTGAATTCTGAAACTGATACAAAATTAACAAAGCTGTCATATTACCCCAGTTACAATATAATGCATATTGATACCTACAAAAAATTCAACAGTTTTAGTTTATGAGTGACAAATATTAGTTGTGCAAATTAGTACAATATATACTTATACATTTGCATTGACAAATTCCATGGTGATCTTATTTTACACACTATCTCTATCTAAATAATTGATAGGTATATTGTTGATATTTCAATTTGTACAGTGCAAGTATGACATTTTCTAAAGAGTATTCTTCTGTGTTGGATAAAATGCTGGATAGTATGATTGTTCATGTTTGTAGTCAACGACTCTTGGCTCCTCTTTCTCAATGTTTTTCATTTCATCACAATGCCTCATTTTGTCCCTTTTCATCTACAAGAATTGCTTCTTTATTTCCTCATCATCCTCTAATTTACTAGAATGTCAACCCATTTCATAAAATTATGCTCTGAAATTGAAAAGATACTAATCTTCTCACATGACAAAACACGAGTAACATTCATAGATCTTTGGGAATGTGCATGCACTCAGATATTAGAATAGGTCCTGTGCTTCATTACTCAAATTTTATATGTGAGATGCAAGTGTTATAAGATAATTGTGTCAATTAATTAGGAAGGCATACATCATAACCATAAACTTGAGTATGGTTTATCTTGTCCTTTTTGTAGTTAAAATTTCACTAGGATATAATGTGGCAAATCTGAGAAATCCTTTCTTGTTCCAATTTATCCAAATCTTCCCTTGGCGGCCAAAAAAACTACTAACAGTCTATCATCACTATCAGAGCCCTTGACCACACCAGACTTCAGGATTCACAATCATTGAAAGAGAAATAAAGTATTTTAAATTTTTTTTTTTTTCCAGATGGGTGGGCGATCAAATGTTCAAAATGAAATACTATGTCGATTTATATTCCCAGAGAGACCTGGTGCTCTAATGAAATTCTTAGACTCCTTCAGTCCCCGTTGGAACATAAGCTTGTTCCATTACCGAGCACAGGTACACTGCATTGCTTCGTCTAAGAAGTTTCTTGATTGATTCAACTTTTAGAGTTAGCATTCTTGTGTTTTCTATTGAGGCATCTGTTTCTGTTATGGTATATAGGGCGAGACCGGCGCAAATGTACTGGTCGGCATTCAAGTTCCAAGAGAGGATCTGGAAGAATTCAAGACCCGAGCTGAGAATGTTGGCTACGAGTACACATATCAGATGAACAATGAGGCCTATCGTCTGTTGATGCAGTGAGCGTACCCTCGATGTGCAGGCGAAGTTCTTATAGTGAAAGTTTGGTTGGAACATTCAATTATAACTTGGAAGTTTTGTTGTCACAATTATAGTTTGCAAGTTTTCTGGCTCTCCAAAGATGTTTTAGAGTTTGAAAATTATGATATAGTTTCTCTGTTGCTGTTCTGCTGGCATATTTATGAAAGTATTGTTGATTCATCTTCGATTTGACAAAAAAAAAAACAAGAGAAAAATGATTAGTATTAATTTCATAAACAATAAAATACAAGAAGTGAGTAGAGAGCATGCGATTAAATTATGAGCTTGCTTAAGCCAGGTGAGAAACACAGGTGTCATGCAGCTGTTTTCAGATGCGACAGACGATGAGACAGCTGCCATGGGCCGAGCAAAAGCGTGAAGACAGCTACAGCACAGAACTAACATATTATTCTACAGATTAAATTTAGAATTTTCCAGCTAAACAAAGAGCGTCCAACCGAGCATAAAATAAATTTTCAGATTGTATTTAGATTTTTACAGCTCGTTTTGTCCACAATCATACATAGAATTCTCCTATAAAAGGCCTCCTCCAATCCCTCTCCTCCTCTCACAATTCAATATAACTCATTGATTCCCTCTGCATTCTTTAAGTTCATCCTCCTCTTCCTCCTCCTCATCATCAGTTTTCAAGTAAAACCAGCAACGATGGAGGCTTCTTTCAAGCTGAGACTCGTCGCCCTCGCAATGATCGTGGCTACGGCCATCGCCGCCGAGGCCCCTGCTCCTGCCCCGACCTCCTCTGCTCCCTCGGCGTCTTCCTCTGCTGCCATGGCAGTCG
>JBBMKF010000007.1:4302155-4321640 GCA_037834155.1 Curcuma caesia | reverse complement strand
GAACTAATTAATTATAACTGACAAAAGAAGATCAAAAACCAATTTTAGCACTGGATTCCAATATAAATGCCGCTAAGACATGATTACTCTAAAAACTAAAAATCTGTATACTAGAATCAGGCGCGGCAATTGAGGGAAAGCTATCTTGATTAGAATCGCACATGCGATGTAGAAGGGTAAAAGAAGAGCATACTTTTGAGGAAGGAGTGTTTTAGCCTTCGGCAACATGGGACCGGAGCTACGCGCCGACCCATCCCCAAGCTGCTCCTCCACCGACGAGAGTTTGGCATCGGATTGAACAAGATTAGACCGATCTGGAGGCCTTTGAAGCCCTAGGGCGACTCGTCGCACATCATTAATGGAGAAGGCGAGTCTTCGATTGCTGGATCGCTGCGGTGGCTTCTCTGGCGTGCAGATCTGGCCGGCGATCGGCGCGACCTTGCCTGACGATTCCAGTGTAGGGATCGGGGAGGCGAAAGGCCTCTTCTTGGCAACAGCGGAAGGGGTTGCTTTTGTTTCCGAGTCCATCGCGATTCCAGAGCCGATCGGAGACGAGAGGAGCGGCGGACGAGGAGGAAGAGAAGAAGAAGAAGGCTGAAGAAGGAATGAGATACGAGGCAATATAAAGAGGCGTCTTGAGATGGCGGGAAATTCGTTACTGGCGGGAACGACCTGCGGGAAATTCGTTACTGGCGGGAACGACATCTAGGCACCCGCGTAGCTGTGGGACCGGTCTCTGATTCCCGCCATCTATATGGGCCGGACGGGCTAGGCCTGATAAATTTATGGGTCGGATCCAAATTGGTATCTTAGGAATGGATGAAAATTCAATTAAATCAAATAAATTAATCGATAGAATTAAAAATTTTAATTTAGTTATTTTAAAATTTTAATTATTTTTTTAAATTTGATTAATTCAATTCGATTTCAATTTTAAAACTATTTATTCAATTAAACAGAATAAATCTAATAAACTAAATTAGTCAAATTAGAAAAATAATTTATAAATTTTAAATAAATAAATTTATAAATTCTTAATTAATTAGTGAAATTTTTATAATATTTAAAAAAATTGATTAATTCAGTTGAAATCTGAATTAATTAATAAAATATCGGTTCGATTTGTTCGATTTTTATTAAAAAATTCTGTTGGCTCAGTTGGTTCAAAAAAAATCAATTTATTTAATTTTCGATTAATTCAGTTCGATTCAATTCGATTTTAATCGAATACTCAAGCCAACCAAGCATTATGTTAATTAAATCAACTAGGTAAGGTAATAATATTTTCACCTCAAAATTATGAAATTAACCTTCAGTTAAAACTTATTTACTTTCGAGCTTTGACTTTGACTTTGACGGTCAATGGAGATTAACAGTCAGCGGATCTGGACGTTTAGATACAATGCAGTGATGCATCGAGATGGGGGCGTTCTAATCCCACCGACGCGCTATAATAATTAAGGTTTAACTTAATCAATGGGACCAGAGTCTTCGTGCTGCGGAACTGGAAGGAAGAACCCTGCGCTTTCACATGGCAAGTCTCTGCATCTTTTCCATGCGATCTGGAATTTTTAATATCATATTTCTGGATTCAATCCACTTAGTTTTAGTCATTAATTACTGGTAGATTTCCACAGAGAATCCAATGTTGGTTGTCCTTCCACTAGCGATCCTCTCGATCTGGTTTTGCATGTTTTTTTCATGGTTTTCCGATCAATGGCCGTAATAAAGAAGCCATGCAACGCTGACAGACAGTAATGCCAGTGACGATACAGCTAGCAAACATTGAAGTCAGAAAAAGCAGCAACACTCACTACTCGAGATCTCCAACTAAAGATCTTTCAAGAACACAAATTTACCAAAACTATATGATAATGTGAATCTTTAACGAACCCAGCAAATTCACCATTAATGCAGCACTACGACTATCCCACTGCATGTCAGAAAGATAATCGCCACCTGCTATTATATCATGCCATGGATCCATTGTTGGACTTGCTCATCATCTTCAGGATGGGGAAGAGCAGCCTGTTGGCGACTTTCCTCTATCTGCTGTTCTTGCTGCCTTCTTGTGTCCTCGGGGAGAACCCCTACAGGTTCTACACCTGGAACGTGACCTATGGCTCTATCTGGCCGCTTGGTGTCGAGCAACAGGTCTGTGTTTGTGTGTGGTTGCTTTATTCTCGTTATCTGGATGCTCAAGGAGCTTCTTTTTATCGTGGCAGGGGATTTTGATCAATGGCCAGTTTCCAGGACCACCGATCGATGCCGTCACCAACGACAACATCATCATCAATGTCTTCAACAGCTTGCCTGAGCCCTTCCTCATTTCATGGTAACTTTTGCTCGGTTTCTGCTCCTCTTCCAGTTCCATCATCTGCTTGAAATTTGCATGTATGCTTGTTTGGCAGGAATGGGATCCAGCAGAGGAGAAACTCATGGCAAGATGGTGTTTACGGCACCAACTGCCCGATCCCACCCGGCGGCAACTTCACTTATGTCATGCAGATGAAGGACCAGATCGGAAGCTACTTCTACTTCCCATCTCTGGCGTTCCACAAGGCCGCCGGAGGGTTTGGAGGCATCAGAATCCTGAGCCGGCCGATGATCCCCGTCCCGTTCCCTCCCCCTGCAGATGATTACACCCTTTTGGTCGGTGACTGGTTCAAAGCTAACCACACTGTAAGCTCCATCCCTTCACCAATTTCTACCAAAGGATGCACGAAACCTACTTGATCGATGGTTTTGAACTTTTACAGGATCTGAGATACATATTAGACAGCGGCAGAGATCTTCCCTTCCCTGATGGCGTCCTGATCAATGGCAGAGGACAGTACGGAAACACCTTCACCGTCGACCAAGGTAGCTCTCTTTTTCCATGGAGATCTGGTCGACGAATTGAACTATTATTTTTACTGTATGAATCAAATTTGCAGGAAAAACATATCGTTTCCGGATATCGAACGTGGGATTGGCCACATCACTGAACATAAGAATCCAAGGACACACATTGTTGTTGGTGGAAGTGGAAGGATCGCACACTCTCCAAAACGCTTACTCTTCCTTCGACCTCCATTTGGGCCAGTCCTGCTCGTTTCTAGTCACGGCCGATCAACCTCCGATGGACTACCTCATCGTCGTCTCGACGCGGTTCACGAGCACCGTGCTATCGACCACCGCCGTCTTCCGGTACAGCAACTCCGGCGGGCAGTCATCCGGTCCAGCTCCGGGAGGGCCAACTATTCAGATCGACTGGTCGCTCAACCAGGCGCGATCCATTAGGTACGTAAGGAGATTAAAATTCGTTGGTTTTGTCATCTTCGATTTCTGAAATTAGCTTGTTATATAGATGGAATCTGACAGCAAGCGGACCGAGGCCAAATCCACAAGGTTCATACCATTATGGACTCGTGAACACCACCAGAACCATTAGGCTTGCCAACTCTGCTCCTGTCATCAATGGCAAACAGAGATACGCCGTCAACAGTGTCTCCTTCATTCCAGCCGACACGCCGCTCAAAGTGGCCGATTTCTACAAAATCCAGGGAGTGTTCAACCTGGGAAGCATTCCGGATAACCCGACTTATGGGTCTGGTTATCTGCAGACCTCAGTCATGGCGTCTAACATGCGAGATTACGTCGAGATCATCTTCGAGAACCAGGAGGCCACCGTGCAGTCATGGCACATTGATGGATACTCATTCTGGGTCGTCGGGTGAGGCTTGCTGGCAAGCCATTTTGTATGAACTGTGACTTCGTGTTTCAGATTACTGATTGCTAAGTTTCAGAATGGATGGAGGGCAATGGACACCAGCCAGCAGGAATGGTTACAACCTGAGAGATGCAGTAGCTCGATGCACAGTTCAGGTGAGGATTCAATTTAGTTGATTCTAAATGGTTGAGACGAAGGTGACTTGATCGATGGGGGTTTTTATTTGCAGGTGTACCCCAAATCATGGTCTGCAATCTACATGCCATTGGACAATGTAGGAATATGGAACATCCGGTCAGAGAACTGGGCGAGACAGTATTTGGGGCAGCAGTTCTATCTCCGAGTCTACTCTCCGGCCAACTCATGGAGGGATGAGAACCCAATCCCCAGGAACGCCCTCCTCTGCGGCCGGGCATCCGGTCGTCGAACAAGGCCACTCTAAAACCATGAGAAGGAAATGGATGCATGCTTCCGCGTATTGCCATTGTCACGAGAGGGTGATAAGCTTGATCAAGAGCCTTGAGGAGAGCTCAGTTCATGTCTCTGCCATGGTCTTGTTCGCATAGATATGATAATTTCTATTTTTGGGTCTTACATATGATCACTAGTCTCATTTCTTGCATGGTGTATCTCAAATATTGCTTACTACTTTTTGCATTGAGAATTTAAATTGGCCATAACATAATGCATGGCCTGAGTTGAAAGCAGAAATATGATATGAAATCTTTCAAATGCATGCTTATATTTGTGGTTTAGTTTTGGAGCTTCATTCAATCATCATGGACCATTAACAGAACTTCATAGAAATATGATGTGAAGTTTGGTTCGATCCATACATTTGAACCAGATTTCATTAAACATAAAAGGGGTCTAAAACAAACAATTCAGGTGTAAAACAGTGTTTAGAGTTAATTTATCATTGTATTTGAGTTAAGCATTAGAGGTCACAGTCATTCTCTAATTGAATCATTCTCCTGTGTTTGGGAATCATTTTTGTTCTGAAAGACAATGAAACACTGATTTCATGAACCACATTTTAGAACTCCCAACCTAGTTTTTCTTTTCTTTTACTCATGAAACATGAATTGACTTGAAGAACCAGATTATCTTCACTTTTCCACTTGAGCAAGAAAATCCATCTTCATTCAGTGCTTAACCTTCATATTTGCCGGTGCCGGCCAAACAAATTACAATAAGCTTCACTTCTTGTTGGGTTTAATCATCCGTCCTGCAGTCTGAGTTGAAAGTCAGTAGAAGTTTCAGGCATAACAATGAAACCATTGGCAAAATTTAAAGAGAAGTTCTGCATCACCAGTTCTTTGCTTTGTCAATGAAGTCCTTGAGAGGAGAAACTGAACGAACCAAACAAACTGGTTGAGCAATTTGTGCATTTCTATATCCAATAATTTTGGATCTTTTAGACCATTTTAAGGATTTAGGATGAAACCTAAAACACTTGTTCCAAGCGCAAATGAACTCATTTATTTTAGCCAAAATGAATCATTAAATTAATTCGACAATCTCCCTTTTAAGCATTTCAGATCATTTATGGGATTTAAAGATGGTTTAAACTACAAAACACATATTTCAAGCGCAAACCAACTCAGAATAAGATTCAGTCAAATTTTATCAACAAACTAATTAGAAATTTCATTTATCAATTGTGCGCGCGTTGGAAACAAATCATGAACGCGGGTTAAAATTAGATCAAATCTATAGTTAATCAAGCAACAAAGCAAACTAAAACCATGAGTGCGAGTTGAAAAAAAAAATCATTAAAAACCATAATCATATTAAACAAGGACGAATGGCACCAAGCAATTAAGTTTAGATAAGCATGTCAACATTACATAAATAGCAATAGCACAAAGTGCATAATCTCTGACATCACAATCTGTCAAAACTGGTCTAAACTGCAGCCAGTACACTAAGTATGAGTCTCAGCAAAATACACACTGGGCAAACCGACAGAGGAATTGCCCAACACCCACATATCCCAGTGAAAGAGACGCTAGATAGCTAACATTTCCGTTTCAGAAGGTAAACTCAAGCCTGCAAAATCGAGACAATGAATTTGACAGATGAGTTCGAGAGCACACATGGAAAATTGTAATTGTACAACCATGTCGAATCAATATGTAAAAATAGATTTATACGACACCATTTGATATCAACAAAACATCCTGTACACTATGCAATGGCTTTGTCCTGAAGGCATTGTATTTTCCTTGTCTACTATATAAAATTCAAACAAGATAGCGATACGGAGAGCACCAGGTTCAGCCATATTATGTTTACATGGTAGAACACGACCAGTTATTTTTGCATCTACCAAGAAATTTATCTATTTTGGATTTAAGTTTTCATCACTTTGATATTCTACTATGAACTTTGGACAGTGTCATGCGGTACCTATAGTTCCAGCATGCTGCAGTTACTTTCAAGAAACTTTAATATCCAATATGCAGAGCAAATTCTCCAAGATGCGTGTTATACAATAAATGACTCCAATCAAGTATGTGACAAATGTGCAGTGGATCTTTTGATTTTTGTTTAAAGTTTGGAATAACAAATACTGAAAAAAAAGAATACAAGAAAGAGAGATTTTTCATTGATCCTAAATCCAAGAAAAAATACCTTGACACTTATGGACCTGAACCCAATGAACAGAGAATCGTACATTGGTATCAAAGAACAAATCTCAAATTTAATATGACAGGAACCATAAAAGTTCCATCAGTATGATCACCGAGAATAACATGCATCTGAAACTTAGTGACAGTGTCAGGTCCATTATCATTGCCTATGTTATTGCCTAGATCATTCATATTTCTACTATCATATTGCAAGATATAATGGTTAGGATTCTAACTTAATCTTAACGAAATTGAGATAACATTATCAACAGCTTTTACCTGAGGTGGCTGCTGCTGCTGCTGAAAGTTTCCATATCCTGGATATCCTGTGTAAGCAAATGTATTGGGATCTGGAGCAGCATATCCATAGGCACTGTAGCCTTGGTTGTACCCATAATAGCTTCCATTCCATTGGCCGGAATCCTGTTGTGGCTGATAACCAATAAAATAGATAAATGAATGAATGAATAAATGGTAAAATAAATCAGCAACTTTTATAACATAACAATGTTCAACCTGTTTATTTGTTGGACTACGACCCCAAGAGAGTCGAATGCTTTGACCACCTAACTGGATCCCATTAAGCATCCTCAAAGCTTCCTCAGCACTAGCTCTGATAAAAATCAATTTACAAATTACTATACGAGAAAGAGCATGGTAATTTACATTGTTGCCCACTTAATATTTCAAGTCCAATGAGGAGCTCACCTATTAGCAAATTGAACAAAACCACAACGCTTGCCTACAGGTATTTTAACATAGACTATTTCACCATATTGGCCAAATGTATGCCTCAAATGATCATCTGTGACATTTGGGTCCAACCCGCCAACAAACAACTACAAGCCAAATGACACATATCAGTATTCTAAGGCTTTGCAGCTCATAATATGTAAAGTTGAACAAATACCCACAGTGGTATTATTTGGATCATTCTCAGAGTCAGCACTCTGTGGGGTTTGGTAGGAAGCTGCAAATAAAAATAGAACTTTCTGAATAGAGCTAAATAATCTCACAAGGCAATGATCATTATATGTTTCCATTCATGATGTTTGTGGGCATAACCATGACCATGGTTTCAAATTTCATTTCATGCCAATCGGCAAAAGCAAAGCGCACGTAAAGGCATGACAGACTGGTGATAGCTATATGCATCCAAGCTTGCATTATGATTAAATTTTACAAATTTCAAATGACAAATATAAAGAGATTTTTACCTTTAAAATAAAAAACCTTTTTGAAAAAATGAATTCGTTTGCTTTACTTTCTGAATGTGCAATTAATGTTCTATTTGTAGGTTTCCTTTCAATTGTTACACCTTCATACATTTCTAGCGATTGATATAGTATGTAATTACAGACACTTTTATTAAGCAAATAAGAATAATTCTAGTCAACGCACTGAAAGTGGATAAAGTATGAGACCAATAAGTTTAATAGATCCACAGAAATCTATGATTTTATCTACAACCATTTCTAGGCTACCAAACACTGTATCACCAGTAGATTCATCCAGCCATTATACACCCACAAAGTGTGTTACCATAAGCAAAAATCACACACACACAAAAACAGTTTCTGACCTCAAAGATAACAAGTGCATTGGTTACAATAATCCATAATTATTTAACATAAAACTGAAACAAATCTACTGAAACAAAAATAATAATTTAGACAATGAAAAAACGAGCCACCATGTTAAGCAACAGAGGGAGCATGTAAGAGAGTCTGCTGAACTAAATCAATGGGATTTTTTAACTGTAGATATTTTGTCAGATCAAAACAACTACTATGAAGTGAAAGGAAATTACTCAATAATAACTCTAGACTTCAGTAGGAACATAAGATTGAAAAAATGCAAGCAATGAGAACTGGAATCAAGTCATCTTCTCCAGACATTAGAGAGAGGTCATTTGGAGAAAACACAACTTGCAGTTAGGAGTAATAGAAAAGGCATGATAATGGAACATAAGACCAAAAAAAAGGCTAGAGTAATAACTTAACAAATGCCAGTAAAGACTTGAGGGATCACAATCAAGAAGAAGGCCAAGAGTAACAAACTTAGGACCCTCAAAGAACAATAATTTAATGACAACATATAACATGTTAATCCTTTCAAAATATAATTAAAAACCTCTGCAATATTCAATAGATGGTATAAAAACGAAGCTGGTAGATGCAAAGAATGAAGACCAAAAGAAAAGGCTTGATCAGCATGATGATTATAGCAGTAATAAATTTGACTGGCAGATGCCAAATGCATGAAGCTGAGAGAATTGAAATACAGAGGCAAGTAGGTGACAGTGAGTTGATATAAAAAATAGCTTGCGATGATTAAATAGAAATAAAAACAAATTGTAGCAATAAAGCCACAAGAAACGACTAGACACATTATGACAATATCAAAACACTGACCTAACTGGGGCCACCACTATAGTAGATATGCATCTCAGCTGAAGCCAATTCCATGTCCTATAAGAAGGAAGTATGGAATCCTGCTTTGAGACAATATGAGTTTCTATAAGAGCTCTTTGTTAAATAATATTTTTAATGAGCCCAATTTCACAAAGGATATGTTCTCGAAGAAAACTTGTAAAAAGAAAGCAATGGCCTTGACACCTTGGTTCAACTTGAAGTTAATACCATAAATCTAAGGTTGTCTTATTTCACTATCTACCAAATACACATTAGATGTCAGCATTCAACCAATAAATCAAGACGGATTTCAGTAACAGGATGAGGCTGTTAGGTAAATACAAAATTGAATTTCAGAAACTAATATGAACCACATACCATTTGTAGAGAACTGCTGTTGGGTTACCAGACTCTTCTTATTAGCAGCTGGACCAATTCTCATGGCTCTGGTAGAACAATAAACACCATTCATCTCTGTCATGGCTCTTGCTTGTTCATTTGGATCACCAAATTTAACAAACCCATAACCCTTGGTGCGCCCAGTCAGTCTATCAGTAACAACTCTGGCACCCTTGACTGATGGGTAGTGGCTCTTGAATGTCTCTTGCAGCATATAATCAGTGACATCTGCAGCCAAATCGCCAACAAAAATTGTATAATCTACACCATCACCATGTTTCTCACCTGCTCCACTTGATGCCCAATTCAGTTTGAAAACTTGTTCTGAGTTAGGCATCACTTGACCATTGTACATCTGAATAACTCGATCTGCAGCAACACGAGATACAAGCTCAATGAAACCATAACCCTCAGACTGCCCTGTCTGCTTATTACGGATTACTTTAACTGAAATAACCTGGAATGTTAGAAACATGGAATCAGAAAAGAAAAGAAAACTAAATTAATACACGCCATAATGTAGCATGCACCACTACACCCATACCAAAACCAACATTGAAGGCCCCATCAAGTACAAACACAGAATTAAACTGAAGACTTGCTACAAATGCACAGGAAACAAAGTTCAAGCTTTGTAAGAAATTATGAAATCAGTGATTTGAGACAGAAAATGGTGTTATCTTAGAACAAATAAATCTGATACTTCAGTAATTTTTCATTAAATTTCAGAAAGAATTATTGGCAAATTCATTTCTAAAAATTTTACCACGATACTGTAAATAAGAAAGAAAGATCTGATTGCTACTCTATGCCCTATACAACATTCAGCATGCCAAATTAGCCCATTCAATAAACAGCACTTGTATTCGCCATGGATATTATAGTTCAGGATTCCATGTTACTTCTAGTTGTGTGTTGTTTATTAAATATCAAAATAGTCTATGTGTCAAAAGTGACTGCTTGACGATATATGAATATTTTATGAGTGTTAGTTGACTGCACTACTTTGCAATTTACCTATTACAAAAGAGGGAATCAATCAAATCAGCACATCAAAAAATGAAAGGATAATAACTCGATTGTGAAATATATATATATATTCAGTTTAGTCGCTATTCATCCAAGAAACCTCAATTTTTCTACAACTGAAAATTTTAATCAATCATAAGAAAATGTTAATCTCCGATGGAAAACTTAACCACGTCCATTATTAATGGTACTGCTTCATTGACAACTAAAATCTGTGCTTGTGCAAGATACTTATTTCTAAAAGTAGTCACACAGACACGGTAATATTAATCTTGGCTATAAAGAAACTACCAGCATATAAGCCCATTAGTCCAGAACAACACAATCAGATAAACTAAGAAAAATGTTAGCATAGAAAAAAGAGAAGAAATGAAACAGAGACCTCTCCAGTCTGAACAAAGCAACTGTAGAGATAGTTCTCGTCCATCCAGTACTGCAATTCACCGATCCAAAGCGTCCGGATCTCATCAGCCGATGAAGGCTGGGGTGCCAGTGCTTGGGCCGGGCCTGGAGCTGACGCTGCCTGGTACTGCATCTGGGGCGGTGGAACCGGTACAGGGGCCTGGTACTGAGGCTGGGGGACTGGCGGAGGCACCTGGGAAGGCTGTTGGTTCCACATGGGCGGCGCCGGGCCAGCCTGGTAGTACTGCGCTTGAGGAGGAGGCGGCGGCATCATCATCCACTGCTGGGGAGGTTGCTGCTGCTCCATCGGCGGCGGCGCCATTGTTGGGGGCTGAACCATTCCACCACCCGTCTGCATCATTGTCGAGCTAAGGAAACGATCAACGACCTCAAAGCCTCGCGTTTCAATCGGGCGACGAAGGATACAAATCGATCACTAGATCACCAACACGCTCTCGATTCTATAGATCAATAATTCTAACAAGATCCGGAGGTGAGAAGAGGGGGGACGGGTCGGTAAGAACCCTAACCCTAGAAACGATGGGATAAGAGGCCGTGGAAAGCCATAAACGGAGAAGATTTTATACTTTCGAGAACATAGATAAAACTTATTCAACTTTCAACTTCATACGCGTTTTAATACCCCAAGCTATGATACCCTACGCGCTATCAATTGTCGCTAAAAAAAGAGGTACATTTCCGGGTAGGCAAAGATGGCAGTACCTTAAAGAGAAGAAGGGGAAGATATTATTGGCTAGAAGGCCGCACGTTGTCCCACCCATGCGCGCGTCCGCACAGAGAATCGCCGTGCAGTGTGCTGCATCAAACGTGGGTTGGGCTGGGCTGGACCGAGTATTGACCCGGATCTCTCAACAATGGCGAGCTCTTCTCCGATTGAAGAAGAACCATGATCTCCTTGCTCCTCTCCTTCTCGTTCCTCCCATTCCTTTTCTTCGTCTATTCCTACAATTCCACACCCTCCGCGGCCATGAACATGATGCAAAGGATATGTGACGGCGTATTCTTGAATCGGGCAGGGGATCGCGTGACTGTGTATGCTGTGGTCGCGTCTGATCGGATCGGTAACATTACTTTCCACAAGGTATCATCTTTGCATGAATTCTTGGGCATTCAGGTTCATTATTAGTGATTTCCTTTGCATATATTGCCCTTGCGGAAAGCTCAGTTTGTATGGCTTTCGATCGTGTAAAGGATTATGAGGAGTCAACTAAGCACTATTAATCTAGAGTATTTCATCACCAATTTGATGATGCAATACGGTCCTTCTTTTCTCAGGCCACTTAAGCAGACACTTCAAGGATTTACATATCCAAATTAGATTCATACAAGATAATATTCATATTACCAGACGACTATGCATGCAGACTCCATTGGTGACTCTATATGGTTTATTGGAACGCTTGTGCCGAGTTGTGTTGGATGAAATACACATAAACCCTAAAACTTTTACATGAGTGCAATGTAGAGCCTTGTATCAGAAACCATAAAAGTGCATGAAATTACTATATAAAAGGTTCTTTTTTCTTCGATCACATGAATATTCCTCAGATTTTGTTCGTATGATCTCTATTCAGGATGTTCCCTATTGATCTTACAATTGAAGTTTATTTTACTTGATTCAACATGATAAAAGGAAATGATGATGATTCTGATGGTTTGACTACTAATCCTTGTAATGTTCTAACAACTTCTTTTGGCCTATAACTAGTAATAGCTTAAGGAACTTGTCATCAGAGCCATAATCCTTTTTCTAATATTAGAGAAAAAAGAGTTATACACATTTGATTCTTGGTATTGGTATAACTTTATATCATCTTCTTACATCCCACCATTTCTTTACTCAAATACTGAATAGCTTGTGTTAACATTACCACTACAAACTGTATCTCTTGAAAAAACTATCTCCTTCATGCCACTTCTACACACTATACAAATATAATATTTTGGATCTAAGTATAGCCTAAGTTTTCATCAATACCTTAAAAAAATTTCAGAATAACCTTGCGAAACAGACAATAGATTCAACATTAGTTTGCTTGTCCACTAGGAAAAAGAAAGAAACAAAACTTTATTTTTGTCTGCCCTGGTAGCAATCCTAGTAGAGCATTACAGAGAACAAATCAGACAAATGAATATGACGTCGTTGTGACACACTCTCATAGAGAATTAAAGTTCTTGTATCTAAGTAGATCTCAATTGCTTCAATCCTTCCATGGAACAGCAAGTTCGAGAATTCAACTAGTTCTCCAGCAGCTTCATCCTACAGTTCTCAAGTTCTTGTAGCTGATTCCCGTAACTTTCTCACTTCGGCTGGTGTCGATGGCATCCACAGCAGAGCATATGCTCGGAAGGAACCCTCCCCTAGCTGGTGACTTCTTTTTCTTTTTCCTCTTTTTCACTTCTCTACTTGAACCTGACTTTTGCTTAGATCCTCCACTCGTGGAGGCTACTTCTGTACTCACCTGGTGCAGTTTCTGGCTGGAGGGTTCATGGTGGCCTGGATTCAGCATTTCAAAGTACGCAATCTCCTTGGACACCAGAGCTCCAATCGTTCCCCTGGCGCCAATCTCCACCGGCGACGGCGCAGCTGCCATTGCTTAAAGGTGAAGCAGGGGGCTTTGATTTTACGGAATGATGGAGTGAACGGTGGAGTTGCCGAGGACACTGATTTGGATTGAGGAAAGCAGAGGGTGCTTGCCTATCACATAATGCCGGTTTCGTGAACGAGATTGGTGTCGTGTTGTCTTTATCTATGTCTTGCTGTTTGTCTAGTAGCTACGTTTGATGCTGAAACAATGGCACTGATTTATTTCACTCCTGAATGCATTATTTCCAGCCTTTTTTGAACTTTTTACTATGATTCAACATAATTCAGCGAAGTTATCAGAGGTCGATGCGAAGCTAAACAGTCTTTGATTTTAGTTCAAGCGCTGTGTTTCATTCAAATGACAGGAAAGGACCACCATGAAAAGGATGAGAACGTGGTGAGTTGGTCCACCTGTTGCAGACTGAATGCCTCCAAACACTCTCCTGTGCTTTCGCATTTGATTGCTCTCTTTTCTGTTTTCGCAAGAAAAAACAAAATTCTTTTTCTTCTTTTGCGTTGAGAAATTAGGAATTACTGCTGAACTCAATCGTAATTCTATATAAATTGTTTACTAAGGGAATGTTTTTGGTAGTTACGGCAGTTAACTCGAAGCAAAGGCCGTTCTTGCTCGCCCAAGGAAGCCCGATAACGAAATTGGCACTGGGCCGCAAGAAACACCAATCGAAGTGCGAGACGATAGTGGGTTGTGAAGCAATGCGTGACTTTTAAAAGTAGATACTGCTATTTGGGTTGGATAATGCAAGGGAAACCAATAAAAATCCCACCTTTCGTCTTCCTCTTCCGAGTTCCGCCCGTGGTGAGGGCGAGCGAGCGACATGGCCTCTATTCCCTGCACCGTACGATACCCAATTCCACTTCGTGCTACTACTTCTCCTTCTTCGTCTTCGGTGAGTCTGAGCTCTTCATTTCTTGCGTTCACGAGGCGACTGGGATGGTTGAGCGACTCCAGGTTGAGGTCAAAGTTGGGGCCTGAGACGAACGGGTATAGAACTACGTGCTGGTTTCGATTTGGGAACCGTGGAGTTGACTCTGAAGGAGCTGGCATATATGGGAGTCAGAAGCGGGATGATTTTGATAGGGACGATGTGGAACAGGTGATCCTTTGCTCCTGCTTACTGCAGAATTTCTTGTATTTTTTTATTCATTGTTTGGTAAATTTATGGTTTTGTAACGTACACTGGAACCTAAAGTTCGGACGATAAGAATTTCATGAGAGGGCACAAAAATTGATCTGTCGAAAATGGTAATGGGGATAAGAACTTTAAAACGACTTCAGGAAACGATAACTGAAAGAGGCTTTGTGGATGAATTCTTAATCCTTTAGGACGTATACTCTCTTGTAAGATGAGATGTTGAAATAAGTGACTTAACTGGAGGAAATAGTGGAATTTGTAAGTGTGAACATTAATAAAGGAAAAGAAGTAAATTTCTATATGTTACAACGTAATATAGGAGGCATTTAAACCTTCAAAGTTTTGAGGTTCATGTTTCTGAATAAAGTTTTGAATCCTTTGACATCTCTATGTTTAGGGATGCGAAATGTCCAATAATACCTAGATGATAAGTTCTAGACAATATCTATTATTATTGTTATCTTGTAGAGTTGTAGGTTCTAGCAATTAATTTTCCTTCCCAACCTTTTTTAATATCATTCCTACACTACTACTAGTGGAAGAAACAGAGGTTACAATTGTACAAAGCTTGACCTACTTATTAACACGAAATCAATCTGTGGTATTTGTCGGAGAGAAGACCTAATGCATAGCCTACTCTTTGCAGTATTTCAATTATATGGGAATGCTTGCTGTTGAAGGTTCATATGATAAAATGGAGGAACTTCTAAGCCAAAACATTCATCCTGTGGATATCTTGTTGATGTTAGCTGCTTCCGAAGGTGATAAACCTAAAATTGAGGAACTAATGAGAGCAGGTGCTAACTATAATATCAGAGACGGAGATGGAAGGACAGCTTTGGATAGAGCAGCTAGCAATGAGATCAAGGAATTTATCTTAGGCTTCTCAGTTCAGAAAGCATGAGCTATAACTAATTCAAGCACAATGTGATTCTTTTGAAATTTTCTTTGGTATCTGGATTTAATCCTTGTAGAACTTAATGAAACTGTACCTTTTTCAAACAATAACTACTCCTTCTCAGTTATGCTCAGTATCATGTTCAAGCAGCACCAAAAAGGTAAAAAAAAATGCAGTTGACTTGGTTCTTGAGTCCAAATATGTGGATTCATTTTAAAGTCTCGCATTATTATATCCTCTCTATTTGCATTGTATTTGATTTTTAGTCGCTGTGGAACTTAATGAAACTGTACTTTTTGCAACCAATCTCTAGTCCTTGGCAGTTATGCTCAGTATCATGTTTGAGCAGCAGAAGGTAAAAACAATGTGGTTAAATTGGACCTTGAGTTCAAATGTGTGGATTCATTTTACATGTTTTTGCAAAAGTATATCCTCTCTATCTGCTTTGTATCTGGTTTTAGTCTATGTAGAACTTAATGAAACTGTACCTTTTGCAACCAATCTCTAGTCCCATGCAGTTATGCTCAATAGGCAGCAGCAAAAGGTGGAAATATTTGTGTGGATTGATTTTTTAAGTCTTGCAAAATTATATCCTCTTTATTTTCATTAACTACTGCTTCATCAACCAGTTGATTGGGTGACCTAAAGTGCAACAGTTTAGTTACTCGTATGGTTATCATTGCTGATCTATTTGCTGCCCTTGCTATGCCTTATGAGAGCCTTATGAGAGCCAGGCAGATCATCCTGTGTTCAAGTCAAGATGGGAACCTCTCTCTCTCTCTCTCTCTCTCTCTCTCTTTAAGAGAAAAGCCTGATCCAGTCTTCAGCAGATAAGGAATAAACAGTGATGTGGTTGCCAACTTGTCATGGTCACAAGCTATCTAATTCTAGGTTGCCATGAATGCAGTCCCTGCCCTCATTCCTCTTTAGCAGGGCAAGAGGCTTGTCTCGGTTCAATGAGCAACAGTTCTAGAGGCAGAGTTTGGGAACATGTCTCGCTTCAATTATTGCATGGCACTGTCAGAACTGCATGGACAGCTCCCCGTTCTATTAACAGGGACCTCGATCTTCAACACCTACAAATCTCCTTCTCTTTAGGCTGCTGAAAAAATTCATCTATGATGATGTTACTGAAACCACCCTTTTGTTGAATCAGGCTCATAGTTCTTCCAACACATGAAACATGTGAAGTTCAATCAGAAAGTTTCCTGTTTGCATAAATGCTGACCATCGGAGTGAGGGAGTAGCTGGATCAAGTGTCAAGGAGGAGGTTGAAAATTGAAATCGCCAAAAGCAGATGTCTTTTTCAGAATAAATTGGGTAGAGTAGTAGGGCCTTGGCTTTAGATGAACATTCAAAACTGTGTCCACAGGTTCACGAGCATTTGTTGTGATAAAATAGCAGCCCATGTGGGCAGAGCCACCTCCATGCCGATATTATGGAGCATGAATGGCCATTCAAGGCTAGTACTAGGGAGGTCTGGAAATGAAAAAAGGGAACAAAGAAAAGTTGATCTTTCACAATCAAGTTTTAACTATCTGTAATGTTTCTGGTTATCATATCAAGTTTTCTCTCTGTCGTCTTTGTTAATATGTATATATAATTAGACTCCTCGAGGCTGTTCCTCCATCTCAAAAGACATGGAGGAATCGATCGACTCATCTGTGAGCAGCTCACTCTGTTGCTCAGAGGAGAGTGGATGGACCATGTACTTGGAGGACTTCATGGCAGCGGAGGAGAAATCACAGGTGGCGAGTTGCTCTTCCACCATTTTGGATGCTGCTTCAGCTTCATCAAGAACAGTTGATGTGTCAGTATCAGGAGAGTGCAGAAAACTGAGACTGAAGTGGGAGAAGGACGATGATTCTTTGCAAGATACAGCCTCCTCATCGTACAACAGTCTCAAGGTTACAGTAGACCTTTCTTTGTGAATCTATTCAGTTCTAATCCCATCTGTTAACGATTATGTATTCTTTTTCATCCTCAACCAGGCTGCTGAAATCGATCACACAACAACTAAGGTATTATTTTTCAGTTGTTTAGTCAATTCATATGAACGCTTTGCTAAATTTTGATTTGAATAAGTTTGCATTTCAGGTGAAGAATGATCAAGAACCGAAAGAAGTTGAAGATGGATTCAATGTTATTGATGGAACAGATGGATGTGCTGCTCCCAAGAATGTTCGTTTAGTTCCATGTTAGTACATTATCTCTAGGACAGACCATTGATTTGGATAATCAACAAACATGGGAACTCTTGTATGGATTCTATCAAAATTGTGCATAAAATTGTGAACTGGTAATAAATCGGTTAGTATAAAACCGATAGAAATTGTAAAAATCCGTTAAATAATAGACTATATTATTGCAAACTCGATCTCAGTTCTGTTTTATAGCATTAATCAGGTTCAAAGCTTTGCTATTGCTTATTAATTTAACTTCTTCACACATAGCAAACTCATTTGCATAATTATCAGCAAACACAACCTCAAAAAGCAGATGATAAAGCTCCAGCCACAGCACCCAACGTGCTCATTACTCCGGCTACTCTGGAAGCTGCCTTATTTGGTGGAGGCGGCGGTTGCACGGAGGGCTCCTCCGACGCCGGTGGAGGTGGTGGAGAGGCAGGACGAGGAGCAGGTGCCAAGCTCGAATTATTGCTCTGCCTGTTCGCCATGACGACAACGTGCAGCTTCTCGTTTCCGCTGATGAAGTAGAAGTCACTCGAGCGTGTGAAGGTGAAGACCGTGTTGCCGTCGTTGAAGTCGTCAATGTGCGACGATACGTTGCAGCTCTTGTAAGCGTCAGCGCCGACCAAGAGGACGGAATCCTGGTCGGGAAGGTACACGAACACTATTACAAGCCCAAGTGAAGCAAATTGAACAGTTAAGCTTTCGGACGAACTACAAACAGTGAGAGAAGCAACCTTGCTCTATTTAAGATGGAATGTTGAACTTACCAATGGAATCACCGATATGAAATCGATTCTGTTCGGCCCATTGGTTGTAGATGGTGCCGTTGTTGTCAGGCACAACCCAAGATCCTGATCCTCCTACCCTGAACTGGATTCCAGCAGCTAAAGATATGGCCATAAAGATTGACACTAGAGCCAGGCCAAGGTAGGAGGAGTTTGGCGTTGTTGAAATCTTGTTGCAGAGTTGAAGAAAGAGGAGGTTTCAATTGGGAAAGCTGTCCGCTTGAGCAAAGCATATGGAGCTCTGTGCAATCTAAAACCTCTCTTGAAAGTTATACTTTGCTTCCTGCCATGAGAATATATATTCATATCTTGCAAAGAATGACACAAATATTGATTGAACTGGCATAACAAAATCTTGATCCGAAGAGGATGACGCCGGCGAGATCAGGAAGAACTGCTCCGCCGTGATCAATTAATTTAGAGTTATCACTCGTCTCTGATTAATTTTCGGATTTCTTGTCTTTTTGACTACTTGTTGCTTGGATTCGTTGCAACGTTTTTTGTATCATGACATTTATGAGAATAAACTAATGGAAATCCTTTTAACGACCCAATTTCTCAAGTATATTCCTTTCTTCGATCAGTTTTCTGAAAGTTTAGGAGCAAATGGTCGTCGAGCTGGCTAGCGTTGATCTCTATAAGACGCAGAGCATGGAACGAATGCATGAAGCATGCAAGGCAGTCATGCTTAGAGATCGAGCTCGGTTCAGCTCTCGCCGTACGCTCGAGAGCCTCACGAGCCGGTTCGCCAAGTGCCTCTGCTCCGTCCTCCTCTCTCTCCTCCTCGTCGCCGGCGTCATTCTCTTCGTCCTCTGGCTCAGCCTGCGCCCGCACCGCCCCCGGTTTCACCTCGCCGATTTCGCATCCCCCGGCATCGGCGACCCGGAAGGCCTAGCCGACTCAGCCTTCTCGTTCAATGTCACCGACCGGAACCCGAACCAGAAGATCGGGGTGTACTATGACGCCATGGACGGTTCGGTCTACTACCAAGGTCGGCTAGTGGCGTCCGGGCCGGTGATGTTCCCTTTCTACCAGCCGCCGAAGAACACGACGGCGATCGCCGGGCAGGTGGCCGGTGTGAGGATGCCGAAGGGGAGCGCGGTGGCGGCTCAATTGGCGGCGGATGCGGCGGCCGGGCGGGTGAAGCTACGGTTGGAGCTGAGCTCGATCGTGCGGTTCAAGGTGAGGGTGTGGGACACGCGGCAGCATCATTTGCATGTAGAGTGCAATCTGATGGTGGGGTCAGACGGAAGGAT
>JBBMKF010000007.1:4220960-4250208 GCA_037834155.1 Curcuma caesia | reverse complement strand
CGTTCGGCCACTGCCGGCCACCGGATTGGACGCGATCGGCGCGCGACTCACCGGTGCACCGGCCGACGTCGGATTTTCGGCCGGATAGTGGTCGGAATCCAGTGAATTTGGCCGGAAACCGCCGATTGCGGTGCCGAGCCACTTGCGGACGAATTGCGGCCGATTTCCGGCCAAATCACGGCCGGAGACCGCCCGGCGATCCTTCCTCGACCGATCTCCGACCGCGATTTGGTCGGAAACTGGCTGCAATTCGCCGAAATCGCGGCGGTCAGTGGCTGCGCCGGATTCTGGCCGAATTGCGACGGGATTCCGACCACAATCCGACACTGATCAACGCGCCGACGAGTGACACGTCGATCGAGCCCGATCCGACTGCCGACGATGGCCGGATGGCACGGTGACAGGAAGCGGCGGGGGTCGAGGGAGCGGCACTGTACATTCCCACTTTTGTACAGTCTGATTTGTGCGATCACACGTGATGGACGGTGGATTAGCTGTCGCGCACGGACACGCACGATGGTGTCGTGCAGTAGATCAGGTCTCATATGTCAATTGCATGTATCATTGTTAAATGTGAATCAGGCAATCAATAAAAGAGCATCCCACGATACATGGAACGTGTTCTCTGCGTAAAATTAGAAGGGAAAAAAACAGCAAACAGGAAAGTGAACTTGATTTTACTACATGACGCTATAACTATGTTTGTTGTTTCTTTTGGTCCACGTCTCTTTGTGCCGTGTTGACTTGACTAACCATGAGTCAACACTTTGCCTTAACAATTCTGCAACGAGTTTCCGTGTGCCATTTTGTTCATGCACATGAACAAGGCCAAACGCTTGATTTAGTGAGTAACCAGTGCACCTACCACGAAATTACATTGCATTGCATCAGGAAATGTAATCGAATTGTTCTAAGAAACCTTGATTGGATAGGTCTTTGTTGACTTGACAGTCTGCTTGATTCAACTATTATTCTGAACTAGGAACAACAAACCTCTGTGCATTTTTTCCAAACATGGATTGGAAATGCATGCTGGTTCAGGAATTAGATATTGATGATGAGGTTGAGGAATTACATAGCATCTTTAACCTGAAACCTAACAAGGAAGCTTCATTTCCACCTCACAATTGCTGAACCCCAAGTCAGCCCAGCACCAAAACCGGCCGTAGCAATGGTATTCCCAGCCTGAACCTTTCCGCTCCGAACAGCCTCATCCAATGCCAACGGAATGGAGGCGGCGCTGGTGTTCCCGTAGTTTGCCAAATTCGATATGATTTTGTCAGAAGGTATGTCTAAACGGGTGGAAACAGCATCTATGATCCGCTGATTTGCCTAACAAGGGATTGTTGCCAAATGGTAAGTAGCTGGTTTACAGTGAAAACATGGAAGGAGTTCAAATGCTTACCTGATGAAGTAGTAACCAATCGATACTTGAAGTGGGAATGCCAGCCTCATCCAGAGCGGCTTCAATAGACTGAGGCACGCAGCGAACGGCAAAGCGGAAAACCTCCTTACCATTCATTTCGATACAAGAAAAAGATTTCTTCTTTGGAGGGAACAGAGGAACACCATTCATGCATGAGGTGATCTCCATTCGCTCTTCTCTTACTAGAGCATTTAGTTGCCTGCAATAAAACACCATATCCATTGATTTGGGTGAAATTAATGGCGTGAAAACAAAAATCATGAGTTTAGGCAGCACCTTTGGCCATGGCCATCACTGTGTACGTCAAAACCAAGCAAACCATCTTCATCACTACTGCATGCCTGCAAATTACAAAAAGGAAAACGTAAGCTATTTCTTAAAAAATTTCAGTAGCTGCATTGAACATATCACAAATAATATATATGAATATGATATGATTTCAAACAAAATTTATTAGCATTAGTTTCAAATTATTTTCCTTTTGTCTCAATAGCACAACTATCGCAGAGAGTTGAGATGGCCCCAGAATGCCAGTTGTTATTAGCCTAGAGACTCAGATTGATTCAGAAGACAAAGCAGCAACTAATTGTTGTGGCATAGTCAGAATATACCAGGAAACGAAGAAAGATGGCCCGAAACAATAGCTTATTTCTATTTCCTTTCAAAAAATTGTTCTCAAATCTGCATGCAAATCTAAGTTAACTATTAAATTGTGCATCAGGAAGCAATGTCTTGCAGCATTTGATAATGAATGCAAAGTTGGATTAAGAATTCTGCAAGAAACAGATAGAACTACCAAGGAGAGTTAAACGAGTCCAAAGAAAACCT
The DNA here is from genome assembly GCA_037834155.1 of Curcuma caesia. Classification (NCBI taxonomy): domain Eukaryota; kingdom Viridiplantae; phylum Streptophyta; class Magnoliopsida; order Zingiberales; family Zingiberaceae; genus Curcuma; species Curcuma caesia. The sequence goes on along the minus strand of JBBMKF010000007.1, from coordinate 4,247,954 downwards.
ATGTTCTATCGAATTTGCTTTGGCTTCTATTTTGGATGTGTAAATTCTGTTATATTCCAATACCCACATTGATATCTCATAGAAAACACAAGACAATACTGCAAGTAGGTATCTTATAAAGGTATTAACAACCTGGACTAACAAAGCACCAGCAGCATCACCAAAAATTATGCACGTGCCTCGGTCTGTCCAGTCCACATATTGAGAGAGAGCATCTGCACCAATTACCAGGACATTCTTATACCCGCCACCTGCAGCATAAGCGGAATAGTCAGTCCTACAAGCAATGGTGATTCAAAGTAGATATGGTATAAAATAAAGAGGAAGACCTTTAATGAAACGGGTAGCAGTGATTAAGCCCACAACAAACCCACTACATGCAGCTGTTATGTCAAAGGTCCATGCATTTTTACACCCCAAGTCTCTCTGAACCTGAACAGGAGTAAATAAGCATGTTATTGAGTAAAGAAGCATGTTATCTAAACATCAAACACGATGAAATATAAATAGAAAATAGTATTGGTATTTATAACTTGAGGAGTTAAACTAATATTTGCAGCACGTTAAACAAAAAACTTGCACTGAAAATATTTTTTAAAAAAGGTAAGAACAGAAGAGAAACCACAAAAATGAGCAAATATATTCTCAATTGAGCAAGAAAAAATATGTTAGATGAATATATATATATATATATATATAGGGCAAATCAAATGCACTGAAATAGACATCGAGACAATCCAAGCCAAAGGTATCGAGATCCAATTCTTTGTCTAAATGAAGAGAATTTGGGAAAATCATTATAAAATAACTAGCAAACCTGGCCACCAGATCCAAAAAGATCATCAGGAGTGGATGAACACATAATGATGAGATCAACTTCTCCAGAGTCTACTTGAGCCATTTCAAGAGCCCCATTTGCTGCCTCCACAGCCAAGCTACCCAATGTTTCATTTCCTGTCAAGAAATTCATCATCACACACGCTAGCAAAGAGGGAATTATAACAATGGAGACAGACAAAAGACTATTATATCAGTTTCGGTTGCATCATATGATGCCTAAACATAAGTTTCAAGGGAAAAGTGGTTGATTGTTAAGTGTATTGATAATTTGATATTCTTTTGACACTGGTGAAGTGCCAAAATATAATATAATGACTTCTCCTAATGTTATTTTTTACACAAAAAACTAATGTATAGAAGAGTAAAATTACACAAAAAAATCATAAGTGTAGAGATATATTAACATAATTTACTAACTGTTTGATTACCTGAAAGAATTCGTCTGTTGCGAATCCCTGTCCGAACAGAAATCCATTCATCTGACGTGTCAACAATTTGTGCAAGATCATCATTGGAAACAAGAAGCTTAGGGACAGCTGATCCACATCCAACAAGTTTTGAACCCATTCCAACAACCCTGCAGTGTTCAACTATCAACCTTTTTTTTCCTAAATAGCCTATATACATGGTAATTTTCAGGCATGCATTGATAGTTCATACTAAAACAGTTGTTGGCATTCCAGGAGACAGTTATAAACTTTGCAGTTAGGGAAGCTACTAGCCCAACCACAAGCCATTGGTTGTAGAATCGTCCACATATACCTTGAAACTAAATTGATGATAATTTTCAAAGAACATTTTCAGAATCATTATTTACATAACTAATCTCATCATAAGTAACGAGTTTGCAACTTCATTTCATTTGCAATTAAACATTTACGCCCGCTCGATTCCTAATTTTTCAAGGCGGCTGTGGAAACTCAAAGGAAGAAGCACCATTTTTGTAATGTCGAGAGGGTGCCCGTGAAGCTAGAAACCGAATCAACATAAAGATACTTCAACTCTACATGCACCAACGAAGTGAAAAGAAGACGCACTACCTTGGGCGCATCGACCTCTGCGAGGAAGATTCGGGAACGCGGGCCTCGACCCCAGCCTCGGCTGCGGCCCGACACCTAAGCGGCGTCCACTTGAGGGGTCTGGAGAGGTCCCAAAGGGCCATCTTTTTACCCCGGAAGAAGTGCACCGGCGGGGATGCGAGCCCCAGCGCGTTGGCCATTCGTCCAATCGACGACAGAATAAGGAAAGGGAGACACAGAGGGGAGCGAGGCGATGCTCGACGATCTCAGAGGAGGAGGCGAGTAGAATGGAGATTTGAAGCGCGCAACATCGAAGATAAAAGGAGAGGATCGAAGAAAAATCCGCCCCCGGATTTTGATTCCTCCGCTCGCCCTCTGCCTCTCTCGCTTCGGCGGAATCCAAGAGCTTCGATATCTCCGACGGCGATGTGGACAGTGGAACTGCGGCTGGAAGTGGAGACGTGGAGACCCTAATGAGCAGTCGTCCGTTCGCCTGTCTCCAAGGAGTCACCGAGCGCAAAAAGGTAGCTTTGTTTTAGGCATTATGTACACGTAGGCTCCTCAAAGAATTTCATTTCTCATTTTTGTCTCGTCAAATCGCGAGTTTGGTGGGTGGAATGAGTCACGGGATCCCAAATCGGAAATGTGTTCCGTTTCCACGGGACGATGAGTCCACGGCTGTGACTTTGCGGTTCAATCTCGATCAAGAGGTGTATTAGTTAGCACAAGTCGAGCCCGAGTCGAACCAACTAACACTCGACGTGAATCTATTTAAACATCTGATAAACGGTCAAGGGCGGACCCACTTGTGGAACGTAATTTTTTACACTTTAAGGACTATTTAGGTTTTATTTGAGAGAGGACGACTGGACGAGGAAAGGAAAGGGGAGGGAAGAATAAAGAAAAATGATACACTACATGAAAATGTAATATGAAAATACAACATGACATACTATACTGTATGGACGTGGAATCCACTGAAGCAATGATATACAACATGAAAAATGTAGTATGAAACTCAACATAACACACTCCATGTAGTGAGTCTCACATCCATGTAGTAGGATCCACATCCATGCAATTAAGTGTGTCATGTTGAGTTTCATGCTACATTTTTCATGTAACGTATCATTTTTCGGACTCACTACATAGATGTGGGACCCAATGTATAAAGTGTGTCATGTTATATTTTCATACTACATTTTCATGTAATGTATTATTGCTCAAGGATAAATAAGGGGAAGGAAAATTTTGATCCTTATTTGAGATAGAGTGAATTAAGGAAGAGAAAGGGAGAGAAGAATAAACCTTACCCTTCCATGCTCATAACTTGTTAAATTTTTTACACTCCGATTTGAGGTGTAAGGAAGGAGAAGGTGAATTCAAAAATATTTTATTTTAATTTTAATTTTATTTATATTTTAAAATATTAATTCTCAAATTAACTCATTTATTTAGATATCTCGTCTTTGCGCTGTTGCTCCTCACACAACGTTCGTCGTCATCATCCAGTAGTCAACTGCTTGCACTCCACGAAGTCCGCATCAACGTCGATGTCGATCCTCATCGTAAATCTTTTCAAAAACAAGACTCAAGAGGACAAAGACAGATACGCCTAATCTTCATCTTCTTCTCTAATGACAGAAATTTATCCAAAGAACATATATTGTGTGAGGATATTTTTTAAGAATTTTATTTGTAATATTGACAGAATTTTACATTTTTTCATCTGTCCTCTATATACATAGTATTTTTTTAAGAAATGAGAGTATTTTTATAATTTTATATATTTAATTTTCATTTTTCTTCATTTTCGTCCAAGCAAGATAATACATGTTAATGAACCTTCCATCCCTTCTAATAAAGAAAACATAAATATTTTACTTTCTCTTTTTTTTTTCTTCCTTTCCCTTCCCCGGTTGTTAATAAACTTTCTTTCGCCCCATCCAAACAGAATGGAATACAAACAGAATACTAATCACATCTCCTCCTCCTCTTCCTCTTCTTTCTCAATTATCATTATATATAATTGAATATCCTACACACACCATTGTCTCACACTATTGAGAAGGAGTAAATTAGGAAATTGAAATTAGTCCCTCAAGTGGGAGGCTATTTCCACAGCTTCTGTAGCTGCAATTGATGAACATAAATGTTCCCCTTCCATTCCTTTCACTGAAATAATGATTCTCCATTGACATTTACCTGTAAAAGTGCTTCTTTATTTTATCATAACACGTCTACCACTGTTCATAACCAACATTCTACTTGTGTAATAGAAGAAAGATAATGCCTTAAGCTAACACTCTTCTTGTGCCATAGAGAATTTTCTTCCAAATGACTTCAAATGGAGGCCAGATTCTACTTAATTCAATCCTCTGAACATGGAGACAGATTTCATTTGTATTACAAAATCTTTAGCCAATCTTCTCTTGGAAAAACTTGAAAAGCAAGAGGAAACAAAACCCTGCAGTTATCTTTAACTTTGATCCATTGCACAGCCGTTTGATAACTCAAAAACCATAAACAGGAGTTGTTAAACTACGCTATCTAAGCAGATATTATTAATTAGAGCTGACCATTTATATCTCTTGAAACTATTGTGTTCCTTCCAGAGTTTGAAGACTGAAACGTGGTTTAACAAATGAAAATCGATTGTATCGTGACCGACGTAAAATGCTATGCTCTCTGCTGATAGCAGTGGGCTTCAATGTTTAAAACTGCAGACAAAAGAATGGGTCCAGATAAAAGAAGACACAAGTGCAGATGACAAAGAATGTCCCTTTCAGTTTTAAGTTTTCCCTTGGTGGCACGGCATTCGTTCAATTCCCCTCTCAAACTGAAGCCAGCAGCTGGATTAAACAATCAGTATGCAAATTTTAACCTTAAAAACTATAATCTTTGTAGTCCTTTTTTACTGTGGAGAATGAGCTGGAAAGAGTTCAAAACTGTTAACCTTCCCCTGAAGAAATGCTTACGAGATGCATATAAATCCCTACCATTGCTGGATGGATGGCTTTAGCCTAGTGGACCACCCTTTGTTTTCTTCAAGACTTCTCCACAGCTCATTCTGTGCTAGTTGATTGGTGTCTTAAATGCATTATTCAATTCAGATAATTAACAATAGATGCAGTTAGTTGACCTTAGCAGAGGGTTTGAGCAGGTCTCTTCCTGCCAATTGGAGTTGAAATATATAGCTAATTATGCCATTTGGAAGTTTGCAAGGAACATTGAGATTAGATATCAATTTCTTTTCTTTTTTTTTTCCCTTTTGTGATGAGAATTGGGACCACTGTTTTGCTTGTTTATCCTTGCTCTTGAAGTGTCATTGTCTTCCTGCATGTCTTTCACCTTCCAGTGTTTGCATGGATCAGAAAAAGTTATTGAGGATGAAAGTAAACACCAACATGTTTAAAGGCAACGTCTTCTTCTTTTTTGTTAGGGAAAAGGTGGAAGCATAGGAAGGAGCAACGCAGACAGAGTTGACCATAATTCTCACATCATCAATTCAATTATTGGAACATGCAAGGTTTCTACTGGGATTGTGGCTGATTTTGACACAAATTGAACCTTATTATTGTCCATGCCACCCCACCACAATCACAGTTCATCAAGAAGCCTGTGGGGACTCCTATTCATACTCGTTCAATCTAGTCGAGATCAAATATTGTCGGGCGACGATTAATACATAAAGAGTGGCCATCAATGTGTGGGATTGGATCCTGCTTTTACCAAATAATCTGATAACCATCTAACATTTTGTGTCCAAAGAGTGAAATATCATTTATCAAGTTCATCAGCAAGAATTCGATCTGGAAGATCAAAAGAGTGAACTGTATTTGCATGCACTCTGACAATTCCCCACACACCAAGAAGAAGAAGAAGGCAGTGCAGCCTTTGAGTTAAACAAAAGTCGAATGAGACGAAACTGAGAAGTCCTCTTTTTGCCTCTAAAATAATGTCAAAACAGGGACCATACGTACGTAGATACATGCATTGGCAAAGGGAAGAAGAAAACCCACCTATCTTGCCATCCAACAAAGTGACATGAATGCGATCACATTAATGTTGTTATTGCAGACCTACCAATTGCTATTTCAGTGTTTTATGATTTCTTCATTTAATGCAGTACGAATCTCAAGGCCACCAACCCTGCTCTAGACTCTCTGTTACGGTTAATAATTGAGCTCAGATAGATAGAATAACCGATGAGTAATTATGTGTTCTATTCATATAAATCTGATACAGCCAACACGATCATCAAGCATATGCATGATCCCCTGTTTCATTGTTTATTAGATTTGTTTGTTAATGTTTATTTTGCTGTCCCTGCAGTGGGGATGGAGATAGTGTGTGATGGTCCTGACTGCCTCTGGTATATATAATCTGGTCATGATGAGTTCCCTTTTTAAAATCAGCAAGAAATCATTATGGATCTCTTCTCTATGAAAGAAGATAATGAATGGCATGAACTAGTAGGCATGATTTTGCAAACTGATTTATCAGCGTAATTTTTTAGATAATAAATAAGTATTTGATCGCAAGTGAATGTCAGGTGCTTGGTAAATCGTCCAAAAGTCTTCTCTTCATTTATTGTTGTTGTTGTTGTTCATTGCTCACTATCAGAATCAACTGGTCCAAAGGTCTTCTCTCTGGCTGCAGATCTGCAATTGAAATTCACAAAGCAAGAATTTTCTTTTAGTAATTCAATTGAGAGTCCATTGACAAAAAAGGAAGAAAAAAATTGTTCTTTTATAGATTTTGACGTATCTCGTGCATGCCTGGTGTCTCCTCTTCAATTTCATCAGCAGGTAGCATTTGGATCCCCTCCTGCGTCGTTTATTATTTACTCGGCGGCTTGTCGTCTTCTTTGGAGCTTGCAGTTGGCCATTTACTACTCTTTTTGCGCTGCTGCGTTGCCATTCCGGAGTTCCTCCGCCCCCTTCCATTTCCGACTCCCTTACTGAACAACGGAGTGTGAGTTGCTCCCACGAACTCCAAAGACAGCATTTTTTTTTCCTTCCTTTTTTGGGAAGGAGAGAATCCCTTTGCTGTTATTTTAATCCCCCTTGACCGTGGATTCATGGGGGGAGAGTAGAGATAACGGTGGGAGGAGGGGATAGAGAGATATGCTGTGCCTGAAAGCGGAAGCTTTGGCCAACGAGATGTATTCCTCCCATGGCGTCATGCTTCCGGCGAATCTGTAAGCCTCCTTTGATCGATCTCTTCCCCCTTTTGAGTTTGCTTTGGTCCCTTGCCCTTTTCTGGTTCTGGTAGCAAAAAAGAAAAGAAAAGAAATCTTCGATCCATTTCATTTGATGGCGAATTGTGGGTTTCCGTGACCAGGGGAAGATCGCTGCAGAAGGTGATGCACAAGGTGGGGAAGAATCGCAGTGAGGAACCACGGTGTCGGCGCTCACGCTCGGATCCGTCTCCGTGTTCCTCCGGTGATGGCACGGCGAGCTGTTCTGGTCTAGATGTGAGTGAGTCTTGTGCTTGTTCTACTTCTTTTGCCTCATTACCACGAGGACTGACAAAGAACTACTGATGCATTTGGTGTTAGGTTTGTCTGATTCTGGACTAAGGCAATAATTTGACCAATGAGGATAAAAATTTCACCATTATCTGATGTTGCTTGGTCTTTGTTTGATACTAACCTAAACTAGAGTTTTCGATCTTCCGATAATTGTCAGGATAGCAAGAGTAATGATGGCACAATGGAAGGGAGGCGCCACAAAATGTGCTGCTACAGATCTCAGCTCGAAGAGGAAGTAAGTTTACCTGCTTGATTGCCTTCCATAGTTTCCAGCCAAAAATCTGTGCTCGACTAGTTCCTTCTGTATCGATTGAACTCTCCTCTATTTGAGCTAATGGCTATAACTCTATGGCACATAGTCTGAATTTGGTTCAGTTTACTCGATGAATACTTTTGGAAAATTGGTTGTTTGGCATTTTTGGGACTGAACTGAGAAAATCTGACCATTGGAGTTAAAATTAACCAATTCTTTGTTTGACTGATTGCATCAAATCTGATTGACATTTCTCTTATATTAAGCATGGAGGCTATTCAATGGATGATGAGGAATAGATGGAGACCAAAGAAAACTCCATTGGCAAGGTCAAGATGTTATTAGCACAGTAGTCCTACATAGAACATAATGGCGGGATAAGATTCAAGTAGTCGAGATTCGTGGATATGCGAGGCTATTCCATCTTTGTGGCTTAGTTCAGGGATAGAACATGTTAGTTTGGATATGAAATGTAGCTACCCTAAATGGTTGTGTAACCACGAACTCACTGCCTTTCGTGCTGGGTCATCCTTCTCTCTGCTTGGTTACTGAATTTTGTGTATTTATGGTGTAGGGGCATGTTCGTTATGTGATCTAGGAAAAGTCAACTTGTTCGCAACCATTTGTTTTGTTAACAATTGGCACAATTCCACTAGTTTGAATAGCAGTTGGTAGAAGATCCACAATTTGAAATCTCAATGGTTTTCTATTTTCAATACTCCATGAGGCTTCCCTTTTTAGTCTTTGTTGGTGCTTCTTACTGAAGGCAAATGAACTCCAAAATCACTATACAGGTTCGAAGGTTGCAGCAGCAACTCAAGGAAGAGATTGATCTGCATGTAGCTCTGGCAAATGCGATAACTGATAATGCACACACTGTCGGGCCTTTGTTAGACTCCCCTTCGAAGCTTCCTGATAAAGTATATTTCATTTGTTTAATAGTTATTTCTATGTTGATTTTGATTCAGAAGTTCAGCAATAGCCAACCACAACCTCTTTGATCATGAACAACTATGTAGGCCCAGGACCTTCTTGATACTGTAGCAACATTAGAGGTAACAGTTTCGAAGCTTGAAGAGGAGTTGGCTTCCTTGCAACTTCAACTTTGTCGAGAAAGGAATGAGCGCCACCTTGCTCAGCACCATCTTGGATGTTTGCCGTCAGCATTGCCAGAGCAACCATCCAAATCTTATGGTAGTATGTGGGAAGAGGTAAAAATGTGTTCATTTTTATCATCACTTCTATTTGATCCACTTTAGTTTTCTTATATTTCTCCCTGACTTTGCTAGCACATATCTTCTTTGCGGGCTTCCAAGTTTGGGTTAAGTCAAATTTCTAGCTCATTGCAACAAGATCGGTCGTCAAATGGGGATTCAGAGTTAGCTATGGCAAACAAATCACTGGATGAATTCCCGGAAGAAGAGGTCTCAGTTTATACCCATCCTTGCAATTTTAGATACTAGCACTTTTCATAATTTAGTAAACTGAAGACGATGATTAAGTTTTATAGTCAATAACAGCCCAAAACTTTAATTTCCTTTTCTGCTTCAGTTATTACGATCCTCCAATGAGGTTGAAGAAGGGAAAAGATTGGTTGCTTGTCTTAAGCAGTCTGATGCAGTGGAATTGAAAGACTCTGTCAGTACAAACCTATGGAACAATCCAAACAAGCTTTCAGAAGAGATGGTGAGATGCATGAGAGATATCTTTCTTTGTCTTTCTGAACCATCAGACAGCTCTTCAAAGGCATCTTCTTCAGAGTGTTTGCCTTACCAACCTTCACCAGTCGGACAGCCATCTCCTTTGATGGCTTCTTCTGATTCATCCTTTATAACCTCGTCTTCTCAGAATGTTTCAACTGACACACGTCTAAGTAATGAGATAGTGGAAGTGGACAGATTTGATCCTTATGGAGTTAATGGCAAGATAAAATGGAGGAATATTGGATGCTATAGCATGGCGATGGAGGTATCTTGGATGTCTGTGGGCAAGGCACAACTAGAATATGCTGCTGAGGCTTTAAAAGGTTATAGGTATGGAGCTCTATTATATGTCATTGTAAATGACTCATTCCATGTTGAGATTTACTTGTATCCTATGCTAACTAATCTGATCTCTGTTTCTCTGCATGTAGAATTTTATCTATTGAAACTACAGAGAAAATGGCTTCTGAATCTCTTAAACCTTAATAGTTTAAAAGGATGGGTGGTAGGCTTATTTCCCAAGTGAACATATATTCTTAAGATTGCCCATTGCAGTTTACTTATGGATATTGTCCTTAGAGTTGGTGCTAACCCAGTAATCCACATCTATGCTTTTCCCTTTTGATTCCATTAGGCCATGTTAGTTCTAACTATTTGAGGTCACTTAGATTAATTTTTTTCCTTTGAATTCTTTGAAGTATGTTAAAGATGGCTTTTTTATTATTCTCTCCCTTTTTCAGATCTCTTGTGGAGCAATTGGCAACAGTTAATCCAGCCAACTTGATTGGCAACGAGAGGCTCGCCTTTTGGATTAATGTGTACAATGCCTTGATAATGCATGTAAGTTTCTAGTTACTGGTAACAAATTGTTCTGAAGATTGTAGTTTCACTACCCGGTCGACTTAAAATTATTTCACAACAGAAGACAGAAAGCAAATAAGAACATGTAGCTTCTGCACATAAATGTTTAGAAGGTCACAGAAAAACATTGCTTCTCCTAGGAATAGCAGGCAGTTTTCTAAGGCACGTATACAGACTGTTGATTTATATAACAACTTTGAATGTTATTCGTGTAAATCCGTTTGATTGCAAGTTCTTGTTCCTTCTGACTAGAAAATAAAGACAAACTAGGAAATGAAGCAAATTAAAATAGAGTTTTACCAAAACTTTCCCTGCAATCTTAAGTAAGAACCAACTTGCAGAGTTCATTCTAAGACTTAAATTTGTAATTTACATATATCATGTTGCTTTAGATATAATTTGGGTATTTCTTTGGATGTATTTCTGTAAACTGCAGGCCTATTTAGCATATGGAGTTCCTAAAAGCGACATCAAACTATTTTCTCTAATGCAGAAGGTCTGCCTGTATTCATGGATTTTGTACCATCTTTAATCCTCATCCCTGTGCTACATCATGACATATATTTGGTTCTTTAGGCATCTTATATAATTGGTGGGCAGTCGATCAGTGCAGCTGAGATTGAATTTGTCATCCTGAAGATGAAACCTCTGGGGCATAGGCCACAGCTTGTATGCCCACGTCCACCAAATTTACAATGCTTATCGCTGTATTTCTTGCTCAACCCTACCAAATGATTATCTTCTTGCAGAGTTTGGTATTGGCTCTTCACAAGTTCAAGACTTACGAGGAGCAAAAAAGTTATTGCATCGACAGTCACGAACCTATGTTATTATTTGCCCTTAGTTGTGGAATGTACTCCTCTCCCGCGGTGAGTTTCTTAGCTCACATCAGTAATAGGAAGATGTATTTGAATAGATAGTCACTTGTTAGCTAGCACAAAGTATTCTATAGAGAAGTACTGGGATAGTTTTTCAACTAACCTCTTTTCATCTAAAGCAAGTACTTGATTGCCCTTATTTCAAACATGAGTGTGTGTTTGTCTCAATGCAGATAAGAGTCTTCAAAGCCGATGACATTCAACACCATCTTCATAACTCCATGCTGGACTATATTCGAGCATCAATAGGTATTAGTGAGAAGGGAAAACTGTTGGTGCCAAAATTACTGCACTCTTATACCAAGGGCATCGTTGAGGACTCTTTGTTAGTCGATTGGATTTGTCGTCATCTATCACCCGACCAAATAGCCATTGTTCGAGAGTCCACATCACAGCGGAAACAAAGGTTACTCGGCGTGCGGAGTTTTAGTATCATACCATATGATTCAAGGTTTCGGTACCTGTTCTTGCCCGATGATGATACTTGCGAGAAGTCTTGATAAGGTTGAGAATTGGCATCTTTTTATCAAAGGCACATGTCCTTGCTCAGGCTTTATGCTTCATCTGAATGCCTGTAAATATGTCTACCAAGTGAAAGATCCATTGATTGTTTTCATAGTAGTAGGAACTGCAGAGAAAAAGATTGTGTGCATAAGCCAATTTGAAGGTGTTCATGCTTGTGCAAGGGAAACTCATACTTGTTCAAATGGTATGATCTCATAAGGGCACAGGAGTCGCCTTTTAGTTTGGTTAGAATTGTATATTGAGATTAAACATAATTGAACCAAAGTGATTTTTTAAGTTACTTGTTCCTCTGTATTCTGTATGATAAGAGAACAGTAGAAAATAAAAGAAACTTATTGTAGAATTCTTTTTCTTCTAAAAAACATTTCAATCATAAATTATTTTCCACAAAATAAACAGGCTGTTAGACTAGAAAAAAAGAAACAAATTCACTACACTAAGTATGATGACATTAGATTCCAACTAATTTTCATGTGAGAAGGCATTGATGCCACGAACCGAAGAAGGTCTGGCTTACTTGCGGTCCATTCATTGGATTGATCAAGCCATTCACCAGAGCTCCCAAGAAACTTTGAAATGTTAGGGATCACCATTTCTCTGCAGTGTAGATGCAACAGAGGCACTTTAGATAGCACACTCCCCTTTTGAACTGCCAAACCTTCGGGCCTCCGGAGCTTGTATGGTTCTCCACTCCATGGCTCGAAGTCTTGCCGCGGCATTTGCTTCCATCGCTGGTGCACGAACCAACCATACTTGTAATCTCCAACAATGGGAGTGCCAAGTGCTTCAGCACAGTGAACCCTTAGCTGCAAGGAAAAGTAAAAGATTGATGATCTATTATGCAATTTGTGTTCAGTTTGCTAATTAAGAACCTTTGTTTCCTTTTCTATGATCTGCAAATATTTGTTACCACAATGCACTACAAGTGGAATCCTTTTTAAAATCCCAACCTAAACTTCAATGGGTTTCTTTTCTCTAATTTCTAATGAATCATTGGGTGGTTATTGATGGAGGAAGGAGTACTTTGCTCGTCCCACCTGATGCTTGCGGCCTGTAAGAGGGCGCAACTCAATCCAAGAGCATCCATTTATTGTAGGTCCCATCACCCGATACTCAGTTGTAGCTTCTTGAGAGCCATCTATTCCTGAAGGATGAGCTACAATTACTCTTTCTCCTTTCCCATCATTTAGAACTACCTACAGCAAGAAGCACTTGTAATCAGCATAATGAAACAAAAATTACAAATAATTGCACATTTCGAATATGCAACGAATAGATTATAAGTTCCACCGTACCCTACATAAAGATTCATCCAAACATATATGAGCAAAATACATAATATTGGAATAAAAACAGGTGAGCTACTTGATCATTTAAGAAGTAAAGAAAGTACCCTGGTTAGAGGAGCTGAAATAACACCTTCCTTTTCTTTAGGAGTACCAATTACCAACGCCCAGTACCGTTGCGTTGTTGCCTCACAAGCATTGTTCCAGATCTATATGACCAATAGGAATAAGATTCACATGAGCTGCTGATAAATTTGTTGATTATTCCACTACAAGTTACTGTTCTGACATGTTGAGACAGATTAAATGACTAAATAAATACTTAGAACATCTCTTAGAAGGATATCCTCGTGACAAAACTAATGGTTCCTTCCATAATTAAATTTATTTCACAACCCCCAAAAGACCTTGCATAAGAAGAGCCTATCTTTGTATACCTGCAATTACTCCACTGAGACATTCACAAAATACTTGTATGCTCAATCTATTTGTGGTTATCAGCAGTTGGTGCATACCTCAGAAGATGACTTTGCTAGATTTACATTTGTGAAAAGCCAATGAAGTCGAGTGAAGCTTTCTTTGGTCCTTCCCAGTAATAACAAGCCACTGCTCTCTCTGTCAAGTCGATGAACCTAAGGTTACAAAAGAGGAACAATGAAATTGGATCGGTGGAGCAAGCATGCCATCAATCACCGTTCTGAGAGCATAGCTTCTACTATTCACTTTTCCTACTTCTCAACAATTCAAGTATGACTATCAATGGTATCGTTGTGTGATCAAAAACATACCCACGCATCAAATTGGATTTTGCACAAAAATGTTTCTACTAATGTTCCAGATACATTTCAACTTCACATTTTTAACTGACATGAAGTGATACAGTTCAATTCACCAGAGTGCCTTAGGCCTCAACATGAAAGAGATCCAAAACACAAAATGATTCCAATGGCATTTCCTATTCCAAGGATAGACCTACAATGTGACTAGTATATATAAACAATAAGATGATAAATGAATATAGTTCTAGAGCTTACCAACTTAGGACCCTGATCGCTTCCATAAGATAAAGCTGCTGCTGCCAGGATATCCATACTGTTGTGAACTGGTAAATTTCCCTAAAAAAATTCATAAAGGAAAGATAACCCCATCTCTAACTGTATATGCTGATTAGATACTTGAAGAACTAAGAAAAAGTCGTACATTCACAGGCACTTTAGGGGGTTTATTCAGCACAAATATAGCTGAGTCCTGAAAATTTCATAGCTTGTAGAATAAGTTTATCAAACACAGTATACATGTACAAAATTTTGAGAAAATAAAGAACATGTGCCAGGAAATGTTAAGAACGAAACAAAAAACTCCAATAAAAGCTCTACCAAGAAAGGACAAAACAAAAATAAAAAACTGGCCTTGTGGATGACTAGTCTTCTCATGTATTCTATCTCATCAGCATTTGGATTCAAAGTTGCAGTTGGAATAGTACTGTATCTCTTTACAATCTGGGTCTCTGCAACTGATACAGGAAGATGAATTCTTACTCCTGGTTCCATTACATGATTATGCTTAATCTGCATGGAGACTATAAAAGATAGTTACCACATTCAAAATAAATAGAAACTACTGAAACTAAAAAAAAAAAAAAATACAACTAAAGCTTAACATTAAGTGCACATTTAAAATGATCATGTGCCGTAGACTATACCTTTTCCAAACTGCATGTGAAATTATTTTCTTTAGCTTGATTATCCTGATTTGGACTCGTAATGTACACCTATCAAAAATTAGAGATCTCTCATAGCTGCTGCTTTCTAGAATTAAGTCACAGTTTCCGACTATGGAGATACAGTGACGTCAAACGAGAATTGCTGATATAAAAATTAGAAACCTTGAAGAATATGAACATTAAGCAACATGGACATTGAAATGTAGCCAGAACAATCATGCATATCTTTGGAGATATGATGAGATCGGTGCGTTATTTTAATGATCACACTCAACCACAAGTGATGATCAAATATGACAGATGAATATCGACGAATGATAAAGGTAAGATTTTTTCCCCTTTCGAAGTCTGCACACTAAGATGGCTAAAATATTAACACATTTTACTCCACAAACTAAGTGTTGGCTTACCAATCCCTTGTTGAAATGCCTTCGAATAGCTTCTTCCTCAATATCCGCGAAGTAGTGCTTGACCCAGCTGATGGCAGTAACTCGGCGTTGCTTCCCGCAGGAGTCCGCACTTTTCTTCCGGCCGGGAAGCGGTTCAGTCCCGGAGTAGGGGAAAGGAGGGAGGGACAAGAGCTGCCGCGGCTTGGGGGCCTTTTTGGGCTCTCCGAGACGAGCGATATTGTTGGAGACGCGGATGATTGGCTCCGCCTTCACAGGAGCCGGAGGCGCCACCCGCGAGAACCGCCTGACCGCCTCGAATACGACTCGCGGCGGCGGAAGCCGGCGGCGGCGAAGCATAGAGGCGGAGGGCAGAGCCAGGCCGACGGCTGCGCGATGGATGCGATTTTGGACCAAATCGGATCCGTTAATGAACGACGATCGGCCATAAACGGGTTCGGGTTGGGAAAATATCCAAACTCCGATTAAAGAAATGGAAGGACGTTTTAATGTGATCTCGAGCAACTCGATAATGGGCCCAATTGGGCTTTTAGTGAACGGCCCGGCCCATATTTTAACCCTTATATAGTGTGAAAGAGGGCTCGCGGGGGTTCCAGGTTCGCGGGGGATCGAGGTTCTTGTGTCTCCGACAACGGCGACTACAATTCCAGAGGGTTTGGGCGGCGGCGAAGAGAGAAAGAGCCATGCCGGCGCTTACTTGCAACGCTTGCAACAAGGAGTTCGAAGACGAGGTGCAGCAGAAGGTCCATTACCGGTCCGAATGGCACCGTTACAATCTCAAAAGAAAGGTGATGGATTTTAGTCACTTGCCTTCTAGGGTTCGCCTTGCTAGTCTCCTGATCTTCGAGTTGTTCGATTTTTTTTTCACTCCTTGATTTATTAGGGGTTTCCCCTTCTCGCTTTGTTCGTTTGTTGAATGATTAGGGTTGTGGATTAGTTACCTTTGCACATGGGAGGGTCTTGTTGAAAATTTGATATT
Organism: Curcuma caesia; assembly: GCA_037834155.1. Taxonomy (NCBI): domain Eukaryota; kingdom Viridiplantae; phylum Streptophyta; class Magnoliopsida; order Zingiberales; family Zingiberaceae; genus Curcuma; species Curcuma caesia. Next base: position 4,231,944 of record JBBMKF010000007.1, on the reverse strand, counting down.
GCATTTTCCTCTGGCTTTCTCAATCTTGTCGAATTCTTTTATATAAATAAGACATCTGGTTCAGAACAAAGGGGGGTTTTGAACAGGCTTTTAGATTTGTTAGACTGCATAATCCTTTCCACGAATCACGAAATTCCTCAAATTTTATTTTTTTCTCCTCATTGAGGAATTGGAGATAAGATATTTTGGATCTATTACGCTTTGATTGTGTATCACATAAAATGGTTATTTGTTAATCTTCAGTTTGAATATATCTTTATCTTTTGCCCATTTTTGTTTTGTCGCATTGTCGAAATGAAGAATAATACAAAAGGATTAACTTTGAACCGGCAGAAAGTGACCTTGCTAATAGAATTTTACTCAAATGTTCGATAGAAGTATTAACCACAGTAAGGTAATTTAACTCAAACATTGTGACGCGCACAAATTTTTTTGAATAAAGTTGGTGCCAATGTCGCAGGTTGCAGGAGTCCCAGGAGTAACAGAAGAGTTATTCCAAGCTAGACAGTTAGCTCTTGCAGAAGAGAATAGCAAGCTGAGTGCAACACCAATGCTCTATGGATGTGCTCTTTGTGGCAAGGACTATAGAAGTTCAAAGGCACATGCTCAGCATCTTAAATCACGAGCTCATGCTATGAAAACATTAGAGAAGGTGGGCCCTTCAGCTACAGTTATTACAACAGTAAAACCATATGCCGCTCGAACATTAAATAAGGCAACTAGTAAGGCTCAAGTCATTGGAGAAAATGAGGATGATGATGGGAGTGAAGATGAATGGGAAGAAGTCAATCCTAATGACATGGATGTGGCTTTCGAATCTTTGTCATTTTTGCATGATGAGGATGGCAAAGTTGCTGCTGATGATGATGAGCAAGATGATGTCATTGATGAAGAATTGGATACCTCTTGTTGCTTTATTTGTGATCAAAAGTATGAGAGCATAGAAAGTTGTATGGTTCATATGCACAAGCAGCATGGTTTCTTCATACCTGATATTGAATATTTGGTGGATCCTGAGGGCCTTCTTACATATGTTGGTCTTAAGGTGGAAATTTCACTCGCTTTTCATATGTTTTCAAAATCACGCCTTAAAATTTTTCCATCTGGAAAAATAATTCATTTTTTTGCTAGCAGGTAAAGAGGGATTTTGCGTGCTTGTACTGCAGCGACAGATGTCTTTCCTTTCAAAGCTTGGAAGCTGTAAGGAAGCATATGATTGCTAAAGGTCATTGTAAATTGCGTTACGGAGATGGTGGTGATGATGAGGATGTGGATTTGGAAGATTTCTATGATTATAGCAGCAGGTTATATTCTGGGTGTCTTGATTGTTAACTTCTTTTTTATTCTTCAATGTCATCATGTCCCAACTTTTGAGGTCACCTATTTTTTAAAATTACTGCAAATCCATGTTCCAAGATTACAATCTGCAACTCAATTACTGCTCATGATCTCAAATATCAATTTATATTTTATATAGAACCATGGAATCAATATTCACCTTTTTGATTCTTTGAATCAATAATATGTCAAGTGGATCATTAGGGATGTGTAACCTTGCTCTTGTGATCTATTCTGAAAACTTGTTTGTCAGAAGCTAAAGAAATGACTGATATAGAAATTATGTTAAGCTTATTGTTGATCTTGGCTAAAAAAAAATGCAAAACCTGATCGATGATTACCTAGAAAAATATCCTGAACATGATAGGTATTCGTTTGATCTTTTGAACATTTGGATAATTGAGGAAATTTCTTCTCTATGTTAATTCAGTATTGATCTCAAATTAACTCATGTTAGTGTGAATTTACAACAACAGCCGTGCTAGTCACAATATGGTTAGTTGCATGAATCTTATGCTCCAATTGAACAATATGTAAGTGTATCTTGCAAATCATTTTTAATTATATCAACTAAAATTTTCATTACGTTGGTCTCTCTCTATCTCATGCATTCATTGATCTATTCCAATCATATCTATAGGTAATTTGATACTCTTTGAACATGTGTGTACTGTATTAATCTTTTTTCTCAAATTTTATCATATAGCCACAATTAATTTCTTTTGTATAAGACTATATTTTCCTTTTTTTCTTTTGCATTAACTATGCTCGTCCATCTTAGCAATCTTGAAACTTATGTTGACGCCACTGGTTTTTTATCTGTTTTTTATTGAAGAAAATGTAATTTTTTAAATACTAATGTAGATTTAGATTCTATTGAATTTGAATCTGCTCTAATTGAGGTTTATTTACTACATTTGACGTCTTGTATTTTTTCCCCTAGTTATGCGGATGCAGATGGTAAGCAATTGATGTCTGTAGAAAACATGGAAAATAGTGTTGAACTTGGGAGTGGAGGTGCTGAGCTCATCATAAAGCAAAAAACAGAAACTGGAGTATTTGTTCGGACTCTAGGATCTCGGGAATTTCTTCGTTACTATCGCCAAAAACCACGGCCTTCCCCTACACGTGAAATTGCATTGGCTCTTTCTTTAGCAACAAGGTACTCACACCTTCTTTACTTTGGATACATTTAGAAATTTATTGTTGATTGCATCCACATTGTTCTGTAAAAAGGTTTATTTTCCTGCCAAGATCCTTGATCCCATTACATGTGGGAGTCTTTCTCTTGATATTTTGAAGTTATTTTAAAAAATATTATTATCTTTTGATTTCATGCTTTTTACTTGCTTTGATTTATTTAGTCTATTGGATTGTTCACATGCTATAAAGTTCCAACTATTTGCGGTTGCTTTATATCAATCTTATCCAGATATTAAATTTTATGTAATATATCACTATAGTCAATTGTTTGAATCCAGTAATAAAAATAATATTTGAATTGCTACATTAATTAGATATTATTAGAATTTTCTTTGATCTCGTTAGGAAATATTGTCCTAAACTAGATTCCTTAATTTCCTGAACAATTGAATTTATAAACACGTTGCTGCATTGTGTTGTTTCTGTTATTTTATACATTGCACCGTTTTTATATTTTCTTTCTCAGTTGATCATATGCTCCAGTTAGTCTTGTTATTTTAATTTCCCATTATATTCAAGTATACTAATCGCCGTTTCCATTGACTAAGGAAATAGATTGCAATAGTCTTTAACATTTCTCACCTCAGTTCTTTATTATTTTCTGTAAAAAATCCTTGACTTATTATTTTCCTTTTTTCTTTTTTTGAATGTCTTTATCTGAATATTGGTTGTTCGTATCTGCATTTTGGATTCTTCAAGTGAGGCGAATTGCTATCATTCTATTGTTTTTTAGCAAAGGAAAGAGCTGTTTTCTACAAGAAACAACCTAACAAAAGGCCTTACTGCAGGTATCGCAGCATGGGCTTGGCAACAGTACATTCGAAGGAGCCAAATGTTAGGATGAAAGTTATTAGGGAGATAAACCGGCGTGGAGTCGAAGCTATGCGCTCGAAGATTGGGATGAAGAGCAACGTCATTAGAAATCTCCCCAATAATGTGACATATTAAAGCATAGCGAGCTTTTTTATTTGCTTATTTATTATACTAGAATGAAAACGACCTGAATGGAGCAGAATTGGCATCAAGAGCGCTTTCATATTGGTCCTGTTTGATAGATTTTGTTCTCTATCCTTATTTTGTTTCTGATATTTGCTTCACAGTATATCATGAATAGATTCTTCATGGCCTTGTAGAATCATGCAACAACTAAGCTGTATATTTCTCTTTTTTTTATATATATAAATCCTAATGTACCATGCTCTCTGTGCTAGAAATGCTTTAATTGGAGATTCAGTCCAGATGTAAGTATGGTCTTTATTAAGGTATAATACTTATTTTATTTACCTAACAACTATCTATATAATTCACAAAAAATATTAAATTGTATCCAGTTACGTTATGTCCAATATTATTATCCAATTTGATTTAGAATTGTGTATAATAATCAATAGATGAGATATCGTCCTCTATTATCGATCTGACAATTTATCATTGGATCAAGCAACTACAATAACTTTTTTTTGTTTCTGAAAATAATAAAACTCTGAAAATGTATATATCATCAATAACATGAGATACAATAGAAATTTATATCCAATAAATCAATATTGTTATTGTAGATTTATAAGAAGAATGTACAAAGTCACTATAAATTATAGGTGTCATATTGTTTTTATCGCATGATACTTTGTTTTATGTAATAATATAATAATTTCAATAAAGTTTATCTATCTTTGGCCTTTTTATGCGCATCTCAGAAATAGATTACCAAACATATCTTTTACAAGCATATAATTCATTCAATAATCATTAATTTTCCATTCTGTCTGAGGAAATGAACTATCAGATCATAAATATGAAATATTTGTTTTGTTTATTCTATCAATACGATTATATGAACAAACTATTAGAACAGTTGCATTGACTTAGCAGAAAACCATCTGGATATGAAGAATACAGATGAAATTAATGGTTCATTCTAGATATTAGTTGCATAAAATTGTAAGAAGTAAATTAACAACTATTTAGCATATAATTCATCACTCAAACATACTATTTCAACCTTGAGTCAACTATTTAGCATATAATTCATCACTCAAACATACTATTTCAACCTTGACTCAACTAAAGCATTAATTCTTGTAGCATGTACAAAATAACAAAATTGCTTTAAGAACTGAACATGAAAGCAAAGACATGACTGAAACAGAGACTGATACATATGTTCAACTTGGAGCCCTCCGAGGAATGCTCTTGCGGCGGTGCCTCTTTTTCTTAGCACGATTGCCTTCCTCCTCTTTTGCCACCTCTGTTTCGCGTGATGGAGCCCCTACAAACTCAGGCTTCTCTACCTTCTCTATCCCTTCATCCTTACTCTCCTCTAAATCTCCCTTAATTATCTTCTTAGGCCTTCCTCTTCTCTTCTGTTGGTGCACAAAATCTAAACCAGCCTCACTTTCTCCCCACACTCTCTTCAGATTTCTCTTCAGCTCATTACTCTCCTCCATGGTTCGACAGTTGCTATACTATAAGCACGTTTTTAAGTATGGTTTAAGATTTGGTGAGTTCAGTAAGATGGTTTAAGATTCTAACAGGAGATTTAATTACACCTTTGTTGTGAATCCCATATATGGATTGTAGTGGGTAGGGAGATTATAAAAATGAAACCAACTACAAGTGCAAGGAAGTGTACTGGTTTGGTTCATCTCACTTCTAATTATGAACGGCTAAAATTATCACTAAAAACTAATAAATTAGTAAAATAATGAAGAGAGGTGTGCTGAAATGGAAGCATTCAGATTCTGAACTTACAGAGTGAGTTCTATCTAGTCCAAATAAAGTCTTCTCATTGATATCTCAGCCTGTAGCACTTAAGATAATTCAAACTTGCTGATAGGTCAAGTTCTTTTCAAGTAAGATTAACTTTCACTGAACTTATGGTTGGTACAATTTTTAGCCTACTCAAGCATATATATATAGAAGAATGAATGTGTACCACATGGACTAAAACAAGTTAGCTAATGACCTACATGATCATCCTATATTTGTTCGAGGGACCTTCTACTGCTAGATGTCACTCTACTGACGGCTCTGGAAAAAGAGTTCATTGATGACCACAAGCAAATAACACATGGAATCATGTGAATATTGCATGCACAAGCAAAATCCTTATTTCCTATCTTGAACAGTCATTGAAGGGAGCAGGTACACTTTAGTGTTGTTTATCTAAGCACTTTAGATTCAGACATCTAGGCATTTCTTATCATGTATTTACTTTTGCTACCGTATGCTTTTGTATGGATTAGCTCCAAGTGGACGGAAAAACAACATTTCAAAAACCAGTATGAAGTTAGTAATTCTAACTGAACTCTGTTCTCTCCAAGAGTAGAGATACTCCAGTAAGAAATATGAATGAAAATTGAAAGGTGAAAGGTTTTGGATAAGAACCTGAAGACTGTGAATCAACATTAAAGCCACTCCAGTCTTGTTTTCTAAAAATGGCAGATATCTGGCTAAAGGAACTGTTCAGCAAGTCTCCCTCTTTGTCTATGAACTTCAACTTGAAAGTGTCTTTAGTGATTTAGTGGGTAATGGCCTTATTCTTCTCAGTTTCTGATCTTTGTCAAGCTCCTTGGAGTCTGAAAAATTGACTGCGGTCCAGTTAGGTCCATTTATGACCCAACATTTGATAAGAATTAACAAAATTTGCTTGGACACTGTCAAAGTTTGTTTGTGGTCCACCAACTTAGGCCTGTTCAATATCTCCAAATTGCATATAAACTTTATGTGGCCTCACATTGGTGAGGATTAGTCAACAAATACTCTTCTGCCATGTTATACCTAGTGAAAGTTTGCATTCATCCTCAATTTGGCACATAAATCATATTTACAAAAGAGACATCCCAGGTTGATTCAGATCAGGAACCATACGCTGAGGTAATATAGCTCTGCGGCAAGTGTAACAAAAACAATGAACTATTACTCAAGAACACAAATATTTACTTGAGGACAAAAATTATTTCTTATCTACAATATCCTTCCTCTACTCATTTTGGTTGTTTCAATCAACCAATGACACAAACTAATAGAAGCAATTCTCACAGATGGAACACAAAGCAACAGCAATCAACAGGAACATACACTAAGCACTAACAGGCATTAAATGAACTTAATCGAGTGACGGTTGTCAAAAGTACCAAAAAATCAAGAGGAAGGGACTTCTTTTTTCATATTGCACAGAAAGAATTACTGTGGGCTCTAAGGTGCCACTGGCTGGTTGGAATCCACCAGTATGATTTTAGCTTTTACCAAAAGATATAACCAGCAAGAATGGGCAGCTCTTGGTGACACAACCTATTGTTTGCTAGTCGAGACTTTGGAACTCAGAGCACAGCTGCTTGTAGTCATTTAAAACGGTAAGATACAAGGATAATTATGGGAAGGAACTTAAAAATAGCACATGCCTCTGCATTTTTGTAGTGTGGAAGTATATCTCCCTCCGATCTTACAGCAGCACTAAAGGAATCTGACTCAGTCATCTAGATGCTATATCACCGAAGTAGGCAGTAATTGCTTTGACTTTAGATTGTACATGATTTTCTTCTAACTGCATTATAAAGTTCCAAGAGTGGGTGTTCAAATTCAACAATAAGATAACAAATAAAAGGAACATGAAGCAGATGTTTGGTAAGTTCAGCACATGTAACAGCAGCTACTTGATGCAGGTGCTGCATGCAGTGAACAGAAAACTAAGGACTCAATCAAGATCAAACTAAGTATTATGAATCAAAGTTGACTCACAAAATTTTTGACAATAGCTGTTCATGGAACAGGGCAACAATTGCACCTTCCCTGCATCTGATAAATGATAGCCAAATAGCAAACTAGTATGTCTGGTTATTTATTCATGGGCCTTTCTCACATAATTGTAAACAAGCAAAATGATTACAAGCTCAGGATTATGCTCAATAAGAATTCATTTCAAACAGATAATCTCATTTATGTTCATTTAACAAACAACTACATTATTTCTTTTTTATTCCTCAACATGCCCCATTGCCTCAGTACAAGATCAAACTCTAGTAGGATTAAAGCTTCGACAAACTTCAAATTGGTCCAATAACGAGATATCAAGCAACATACAAGCTATACTGCACAATAGCATGTTAATAGTTAGTGTTCATAAAATCATTTTCTTTCCTCTCCTTCCTAAAACAATACATGACCTCCAATAGGTAATATCTTTTATGATAACCAAGACCTGCAAAAGTTGTTATATTCCAAGCTAAGTTCTCTTTGGCAGAAAAGTTCCATCAGGGAAACTTCAGAAAACAGAAGAAAATTTAAGGAAGAAATGATGAGATTTTGAACCACTTATTTGGCAAACATTTAATTTTCTGAATTATGCTTCAGAGTGGAACCTCAGTCAACCTTTTTTTTTTTTATTGAATCTGGTTTGAAATTACTAGTTTCTCTAGTGAAGTTCCCAAAGACCTTAGAAGTTTTTAAGGGGAAAACTCCTTGAGATTAAACTTTAAAATTCACATTGGAAAAAGTAACAGGGACAACAAGAATTGCCTAATCGAAATTCAAAAGAAAATCAAGATAATGAACTTTACCTCAAAGTTTAGGGGAGGACTAGACAACCAAGAGAGTTCTTCCACTTGGTTTACATCCACATTACGAGGCAAAAACATAATGATGTTTGGAGTTATTTTCTGCGCTTGCTGGAAGATTGAGTACCTAAAACAAAATTTCTCTTACTGTTCTAAAGCATCACCCTTAAAAAAGAACAAGAATACATGCTAGAACTACAGTGTTGAAAAAGAGTACAATTAATTAAGAACAATGAGAAGCATAAATTTTTATAACTTGTATATATCCAGAGGTAATATATCAATTTCAAATTTAATGCAAATGGAAAGACAGACTTGACAGAAGAAATTTAACTCAGATGAACACAAGGAAATATCTATCAGTGAGAAAGATAAATCTCCCTTGAATCTTGGACCTGGTAAACATAATTAATAATTTAAGCTAAAAGAAATTCCATAACATAACAACATTTCAGGTTCTGCATGGAGTATTTTATTCATATGCATTTCTGAAGATTAAAAAAAAAAAAAAAATTAAACAAAATTTCTGAAGAAATTCCATATGCATTTCTGAAGATCTTCAACAAAATTTCTTGAAGCAGGACCAGTAAAACTCGCTGCAGCTATGCCTGAATGTAAATAGTTCTAGCAAAAATTAAATTTCAGCAATTATGGTTCCTTGAATTTTGAAGTGTGAACTATTCCAGAGGTGAGCCTATGAATAAGTTGAATCATTAGTTAATACATCACAAAAAGGTTTAGATAGTTTTCAGTCTCCAGTTACATGTCAGTTATAAAGTCAATTTAATATCTGTCCGGAGGGCTTATGACAGAAGCAAGCTGCATAGCTCCTTGTGAATACTACTGTATTTTGGTTGCAGTTAGCAAGCATATAAGTCTCAAATTTTAAAATGATAAAATTCAACACTCAAATTAACTCTAGTAATCTATAACAATGGCTAAGATTTACTGCTCCCTGCTGTCAAATTTCAAATAAATTAGGGAAAAGGTGCAACTATACAAACAACAACTAGGAAAAGAAACGCACCCATCTTTTGGCTTCAGAAAATCAAGTGTGTAATTGTCCAAATGTCGATATGATGGCCCTCCCCAAGGTGGTGATAGGAACAAAACGTCCCCCTGATAAATAAGGATGAATTAACATTAAAATAGACCAGCATCTCAATGAATCAAGCATGTTAAGAAATTAATTAAATAAATAATCTCCAAATTCAGGACAAGAAAGATGGATCAGATTAATTGGCATTTTTTTTTGAACAAATTAGATATGGACAATTGGAGAACTAAGATACAACAATAAGAAGTAACAAAAAAAATGTACCACCAATTCTTCACAGGATTAACACTTCTATTGCAAGAAATAAACATAAAATAGATCAGTACGATCTGAAACTCATATCATGTATCGAATAGATGCCTTAGAATCTAACACATTGAGAATACTGCACGCAGAGAACATTTTCAAAATAAAAAAACCAAAATTATTTGTGATTTAAAATTTGAATATAATAGTGTCTTCATTGGTGGAAGAATAGTGAAAAATATGGCACAAACTTTCAAGAATGGAGCGAGATGAAAGAAATCCCCGATGACAAAGTCGATTCTATCCTCCACCCCATAAATCTTCGCATTGTTGACTGCAAACTCAACTTTTCGCGGATCAATATCTACAGCAACAACGTGGCAACCCCTGAAAGGACTATCAGTGAATCACCGTACAAAAGGTCGAATCTTCTTCGACTGTGAAATCAAAAGACCGCACCTTGAGGCGAACTTGATGGCGTTGCCGCCGACGCCAGCAAATCCGTCCAGGACTAGGGAGCGCCCGCAGTGGACGTAGGAGGAAGCTCTTTCAGCATGGGCAGCGGCGATCGCTTCGGGGGTGACGGAGTACCAACCCTCCTCGTCCATAAGGACGCCGTCATCGAAGCGGGAGAATAGGGAATAGCGCTGGTGCCAGTATCTAACGATGGAAGGATTCAGCATAGCGTGGCTTTGCTCCAACAGAGGAAGTTTGCACTTTTTCCTCTGCGATAGGCGTTTCCGCTTCTTCGGGTCGGCCATGGCTTCCGCCGTCCGGTGGCGATGGCCGATGAGACGGCTAGGAAATTGCTATTGGTACGGTAGCAAATTGGTTTATTCGGCCCAATACGGCCCACTAGAAGCCCATATCTACTATATATAAATTTGTAAATAAGAAGGGGAGCCTTGGCGCAACGGTAAGGTTGATGCCATGTGACCTAGAGGTCACGGGTTCAAATCTTGAAAACAGCCTTTTGCCAAAGGCAAGGTAAGGTTGCGTACAATGAATCCTCTCCCCGGACTCCGCATGGCGGAAGCTTCGTGCACCGGGCTGCCCTTTTTTTTTATAGTATTTTGCACAATTTTTATTTAGTGATTGCTGATAGATTATGCTGAACAATATGGCAATTGATTACGACGAAGCAGAATTGTTAAAGTGGACAGAGGACGAATCTCGGTAAAGACAATCCTTCTCCATCGTGACCAATTGTAATTTCTAGATTTATCTCTTCACATATGGTCATAGGACCGACTGACTGTATAAAACCGTTGGAGTGATAGATTACATCTTTTTTTGCTGAACTAATTAATTAGTTGTTGAAAATAAATAAAAAAATTTGAATAATGCCAATATGATATCTCTTCAAATAGTAGAAGGTAAGTACACTTGATGAACATAACTTTACAAAGATTCATACTAGATTTCAGAAACCAACATCTTTGCAGAGTTGAGATCTTCTTCACTCGTTTTGATCAACTATACCCACAATTCTCCTCTGCGATCCCTAACCTTGATCCCACAGTATCATACACCACCCTCAGATTCTTCTGCTGGTAGTTCCCAATGATCCCAACCTCATCCTCAT
>JBBMKF010000007.1:4187052-4202506 GCA_037834155.1 Curcuma caesia | reverse complement strand
GTTGAAAACTATTTCCAAACCCCCTCTTTGGCCTGGGTTTGGCCCAGCGCCATCGAGAATTTCTGGAAGGGTTCCCTCTAAAAAAGGGTTAAGCCCTGCAATTAAATTTTTAAATATTTGCTGGAAGTGGAGCAACTCGATAACAACGACTAATAATCTGGTTAAGTATTTTTAAATATTTGCTGAAAGTGGAGCAACTTAATAACAACGACTAATAATCTGGTTAAGTTCTGTAGTTTGACAACATAGAGATATACTGCTTGTTTTCTTAAAACAGAAAAAACAAATGAAGCAAGTTAATTGGCAGAAAATAGTGCCAGCAAAGAATAGATCTACAACATATCATAAGTTAACAAACAGTGTAGTGAAATCATTTTGACAAACTCCCTCCCAATATACACAAACACCCTACAAGCTAAAGTATGACATATACTGATACGATTGTTGGATGGCCATGCGCTACCATGGACCTGTTTGTGTCCTCCTCAAGCAACGCTTCTTTGGTTCATTTTGTTGGTCCATCATCTGCAATATCTGTTATGACGAAATAAATTAGTACACCAGTACAAAAGAGCTAATGCACACTTTCATCAGCACCGCACTCTAGTTTCAACAATTTTCATTTCAGTATGTTAAAACTATAAATTTTTGTTTTACTTCTACTCGCACAACTTTGATTCAATTGGTTACGATGTCAACATGTCTGTAATATCAAATACTTAGAGCACATAATAAAATGCAAACAGATGGAAACATAGATCAATGGGAATCATAGGAAGGATTTACCTGGTTCTTCTGTATCTCCATCATCTCAGCCTGAAAAGGAAGAAAAAAAACAACGGCATAAAACTTAAATAAGGACCATATTCATTAAGCTTCTCAAAGTTACATCAGGCTAACTTGTGTAAGACGCAATTTTCGACATGCTAATCCAAATGGGCACTACATCAGTGCCTATTTATACGTTCAATGTAGCACAGCTAAAACATACGATACAGTTACCTATCCTCATCAATGTTGGTATGGATGACGTTATCAGGCTTAACCGGCTATTTATTTCACAAATCTCACCTCAATTTCTCTATTGACTGATAAATGACAAAGATAATAGACATCCACCAGCTAAATTTTCTAGTTTTGCAGTCACTAATGGAAATTTCATCAAAATGGCATTCAATTTGAGCACCACAATGACCTCAGCAATTCAGATAGTTGCCTAGGACTAGTAAATCAGGTTGGGTAAACACGCATTTGACAGACAAACGACAAGGGCAATGCCGTTGAAAATTTAACAACATAGAAGAGAAAATTGTGGTAATAGACAGGAAGAAAATGTAAGTATTGATGTGGTTCCGTGAAATGCACCTGTTTTTCCTGCAATTCTTGGTTTTGCTCTTTCAGTTTTGCTATTTCTGCTTCCAATTCCATAGTATAAGCCTTAATCCAAAACATAAAGATTGATAAGAATTCGGAAGAGAAAAATTCAAAATCAAGCTAAATATGATCAACAAATATAAAGAAAAAATATCCAGAGATTCATTTTTTTCTCCATTTTATCAAAGGGATAACTGTTGTTGCAGTCCACAAAAGGGCATAGCACAAAGCTCTTTAAATACGCTAACAAGTAACAACATGTCCATGATATCAACATAAAGATGTAAAACTATGAAAAACAAGTGTTCTAGATTTACTTTCCATACCAAAGAGCATAATTGTTGAATAACTTGCCAAAAAACCTCTGGAGTACTTCCTACTAAAACGACTTTCAGTCTCCTCAAGGTATATGATTAGACTTTTTTCTTTCTACTTTATACTATCACGTTGATCTTCAAGTTGATCTATCTTAATTTTCTAAAGATGTTTCTTTTCTCCATTCAAGATACTGCGATGTTAAAGTTAACTCTTACTGACTTGTTATTGCAATAAGCTGGCATGAAACACCAGCAGAACCAAGAGAAAGCCAACATGCAACCATGATAAAACAATATAAAGATTCAATTCAAGAAAAGGATATTTTTAAAGAACACAACATTAAGATCACAGTAAAATCACCTGCTTCCGTGCACGAGATCTAGCAGCTGATTCCCTGTTTTTGATCATCCTCCTTTGTCTCCTCTCCACGACCTTCTCGATAGCCCCACTGGGCTTCCTTCCCCTAACCCCGCCACTGAACACATACGGAACAGGTGATACAGAAGACATATCCCCATTTCCCTTCTCAATTCCGTCAGAAGGCAAAGGATTCATGGGCGATCCTGATGCCTTTGTGACTCCTGCAGTACCGAGGCCAGCCATCCCGGTCATTCTGTTGTGCAAGCCGGCATGGCTAAACCCATCAAGCCCTCCGCTTGCCGTCCCCAGTGAGTTCCCCAAGTCCACGCTAATTCCCAACGGCATGGTAGGCTCATACAGTCTCGTCATCCCTAAATTGGAAGCTGAACCTTGAGGAATTGGAGCCACTAAGTTTCCATTACTTCGGTTTGAACCCTGATTGAATTCCAGAGTAAAAGCGGAAGAAGCTTTCTGGGCCGACAAATCGCCAAAACATATGTTGGTGCTGGTACTTCCGTTGCCCGCTGGCATCTGCAGCGTCTGCGACGGCGGCAGTTCCTCTCGCACAACTCCAGCCCGCACCAAGAACTCCTCGAGCGTCATCTCCCCGAGGGTTGGCTGCCGTGGGACTTCCGCGCCGCCGGCGGAAGGACCCTGGGTGGACGAATAAGGTCCGACGAAGTCACGCCACACCTCGTCTACAGTCTTCTGACTGAGGGTCCGGGGCAAGGTCAGCGAACCCTGCCGCTGGATGCCGGACCCCAAGCCGCCGCTTGCCTCACCAAGGGCCGTGGTCATGGCGTATCCCTCCTCGGCCGTCCAGATGTTCTTGAGCAGCTCGTCCATGTTCATCGACCCGAACTCCTTCCCGATCCCGCCGAGCGTGCTCTGGAACTCGTCGAACGTCAGCGCGTAGATCGATCCCTGTCGCGTCAGCAGCGTCTGAGGCGGCGCCGTCGCCTCTCCGCCGGATCCACCCATGGCCCTAAAATTCATCGCTCCTCCGCACCTACGATCCCACCCAAAAGTTCAAATAAAACCGCAGCATAAAAAATTCTCGACAAAATCAACCAAATCCTAGCACAGACACAAGCAATCCGGCAGCGACCACACTCCCTGCCCCCAATATTTTACACGAATCATCATCTTAAACTAACCCCAGCAAATCGCGCGTGCCAAAAATAGCAAATCCCTATCCAATTTTCTATAATCTCCCAAGAAAAGCGCGATCGAGAGAGATGAGAAGAGAGAGCAGAGAGCGGACCTGCTGTTCCTCGGTACGTGTCTCCGCTCCTCGCTCGCTACGGCGCAGGTGCCCCGCGGCGTGGTGGTCGGCCAGGTGTCGGAGAGCAGCGGTGCGCCGGCATATAAAAAGGGGGCGTCACCGTTTGCCGGTGGTGGCCTCGCGCGACGTGGCGCTCTCTGGCGGACGGGGCGATGGCCGATGGTCCACTCCAGACCCCCAACGTGCCGCGTTTCTCAGCCGTCCAATTCCACTCCCCCCGACGAGAGGACCATTTGTACGGCCAGTAAATTTTAATCCCTTCTTAAAATTTAATCCTTTTTTTTTTTAAAAAAAAGTTATTGGGCCCGGTCTGGTCCATGTGATGGCCCAAGATTGTCTAGCCCACAATTAATTGGGCTTTAGACTATCAATTCCTCTACGATCTGTAAAATATAATGAATGTCATGCAATGACACGCGTCCATGGCAGACGAAGTGGGAACAGTATAGCAACAGTTGCAGACCATGCATCATGTTCAACGGCTTGTACACATCTGCCATTGTCTCAAGTGCAGCTTCACTGTGAAGAAGAAAGAGGAAGAAGCTAATGAGCATGTGATGGCAACAGCCTTCGTGTCTGCGTGTCTCTCCGTCCACTCAGGGCGGGAAAAGAGAGGTGTTGGATTCCGGAATTTAGGATCAAATCTTCTCCTCGCTGACGTGGACGACAACGCCGTGAACACTGGGCGGGCCCCCCTTTCTCTCCCTCCATGCATAGCTGCGCCTGCATTTGCATGCTCTGTTCAGTTTTTTACTACTGTGCTGCGCACTAGAGACAAGCTGAAATTATTCACTCCAAAATAATGGCTCTGCTTCGGTTTCTGCGTGCATGGCGATCGGCTCGTTTGATCATGGCAGCCAGTGGAAGTGCACTGTTCATTCATAAGCCATGATCTCAATGTCTGTTTGCCAACGGAAGCCACGTTCTGGTCCTCGTAATGTTCTGCTCTAGTCAAATGCCCAAACTGGGATTGTCAGATTCTTAAATGCACGAGCTGGTTGTGCAGCGGAGGAGGAAGATGAGCGGAAGAACAAGAAAAAGGCCTTGGAAAAGTAAATTTCTCTTTTTTTATTATCTCTCTCGAATCCTTGGAATATAAACAGACGTCTCATCGATAGGGCACTGCAGAGAGGAATCAATAGCAGGCATCCTTCGGGACCTGCAGTTGCTGCTTGCTGCCTATTGCATGCCCTCTCTTCTCCAGAACTCGCCTACCTACGTGCTCTGTTCTGCTCTGCTCTGCACTGCAACCATCTCGCTTATTAATTTATCAATCAGCTTCCATTCGCTACCCTCCAAAGAGAGGTTTAAGAAATTGAAACTGGTGTTAGAAAGTGGCAGAGATGCGTCCGTAGGCTGTCCTCTTGCATCGGTCTCGTCGAACTCCGTGCTACTTTTGCTCTCCATGGCGTTAGAGCACAATTTCGAAAGTGATGAACTCGGACTGAACCGGTTACGTCACTGGAAACTGGAGAGTCGAATCAATTAGAGAGCCTCAGGAAAAGGTATCTGCATTGCAGATTCGAGGTACAGAAGAAAATACGAATGAAGATGGAGCATTAAGACAGCACAGCCCAAAGCACCCTCCGAAGACACCCTCAGTACATTAGATTCCATGGCTGATGTGCGTCTTCTGCCACATCGATCACGACCTTTAAGCATACAGTGAAGCTAAAGACCAATGATAATGGTGGACTGGTGGCACAAATTTATGAGCTTTGGAAACCAGTACAGAGCATAAGCCACCGCCGCAGTGGCGGTAATAAATTAGTAAGCTTGAAGAGAAGACGGCAGAGTGGAAGAGGAGAAAAAAACAGGGGAGGAAGCGCATGTCACGGGTTGATATCGAAAGTTGAAGCTAAAACCTCCATGTAAACCTCGCCCTCTTTCTTTAAGTATCTCTTCTCCTCCTCCTCCTCCTCTTTCCCTGAAGACGGACCGACACATATTCCTCCCGTCTTCTTCCTTCCTCGACACAAGCGTCGAGGCGCCTCGGAGCCGGAAGCATTGATAATACGGCGAAGCCATGCCGCACTCTGTTGTTTCCAGCGCGATGGAGGGGTGTTGGGAAGGCGCATCGGGAGGGGAAGTGGCGGAGGCACACAAGCCGGTGCCTGCGCCGTTCCTGACGAAGACGTATCAGCTGGTGGACGACCCCGCCACTGACCACATCGTGTCGTGGGGCGACGACCAGGTTTCCACCTTCGTGGTCTGGCGGCCGCCGGAGTTCGCCCGCGACGTTCTTCCCAACTACTTCAAGCACAATAACTTTTCTAGCTTCGTCCGCCAGCTCAACACCTACGTACGTGATCACATTGTTGCTCGGTTGATGTTAAATTTTGTGTTTTTGTTGGGATCGTTGATGAGATTGTTTATGCGGCAGGGGTTTCGCAAGGTGGTGCCGGAGAGGTGGGAGTTTGCGAATGAGTTCTTTAGGAAGGGGGAGAAGCACTTGCTCTGCGAGATCCACCGCCGCAAGTCCTCTGCTACATCGCCGTCTCTGTTCCCGTTCTACGGCGGCCACCACTTCGACGGCTACGGGCTTGCTGGCTCACCCGTCTGGCAGCAGGACGTCGCCGTCGCCGCTCCACCGTCGCGGATACTCCTCATCGGAGGCAACGACGTCGGCGCCGGCGCTGCTAATGCTGGCGGCTGGCAGCCGACGGCGGCGTTTGCGTTGGCAGAGGAGAATGAGAGATTGCGACGGAGCAACGTGACCCTGATGTCGGAGCTGACGCACATGCGGAAGCTCTACAACGACATCATCTACTTCCTGCAGAACCACGTCGTCCCCGTGGCGCCCAGCTCCGCGCGGGGACCGGCGGCCGCCCCCCTCCATGGATGCGGGAGCCCCACGTCGAGCAGCTCCGTCACCATCGCAGAGGACCTCTCGCCGCCTCCGCCACAGTTCCAACTCGAGCAAAACTGCGCCGGCCAACCCAAGCTGTTTGGAGTCAGGCTCGGCGGATCGCATTCCAGTAACAAAAGAGTGTTCCACCTCCATGATCCACAGCCATCGACTTCGCCCACCACAAGACCGCGACTGGTCGACTTAAGCCTCAATCTGACGTCGTCGAAGACTTGAGCCTCGCATTGATCTCGAGCTCAAATTGCTGTTCTCTTCTGTGGATCACCATGTTTAGCCTTCAGTTCTTCTCACGATCCATTTGCTTTTGAGAGATGCTGTAAATTAAATATTCCGACCAGCTGATGGATTTCTAGTACTACTACTACTTCAAAAGCAACTACTGTCCTAATTATCGACCTTAATAATGAGCTTAGAGCAGGAGAAAGTGGTCAAAATCCATCTTCTCCAACTCGTGGGATAAGGGAACGTGATAGTTCTCAGAGATTCCCCGTCCTCTTGCTTCTGCGTCTGCAGGGCGGACCACATGAAATGACAAGAAATAAACCATGTCGCCTGGAACGGTTAAAACGACAGCGAGCTAGCACGAGGATTACGGAGCAGCGGGGAGAACAATCGATGGCCGTGACTCCAAGGACGTACACGACGTCGACATGTTCCTTTTCCTCTCCTTTTACGTTGGAGCCTCGCCGTCGCGTCGCTGATCGATGAGCTTCCCTAGCCTTTGCACCGTACTGCTCTTTGCGTGCAAGAACATGCATGCCAATATTGCTTCCTTTAAGGATTTGTCTTACGCTCTCTTTATGGGCTCATCATTTGGTGTTGCTTTTGCAGTGATCTCTTTCGTTAGGCTCGCTCTTGCGCCGAGAAGAGCGCGCGGCCATGGACAAAAGAAGGGTTAGCTAAGTTAATCTTTAACTTGGAAGGCTGCTGTGATACAGAGACTCAATGATGGCGTTGTGAAAGGAAAAGCATGTGTAATGATTAGTGTAATCTAAAAAGCAATCCACACATCGCCAAAAGTAGATTGGATTTGAATCCATCTATCACAAAGGAGCTATTTGGTAAGTAACTGACAGTAAACCATCTATTAACATAGAATACAGTTGAATAAATAGCATCGCCTTCCTCACATCAATCCCCAGAATTAAAAAAGTGCGACCTCGGACACCCAGGAGTCCCAGCTCCTCATTCTCACCCCCTCCTACTGCCTACGCTTGCCACGGCTGCTGCTTCGTTGTAAGGGAGCCATGCTGCTGCTGTTCTTCGCCATGGCCGAATGATCTAGCATCAGGAAGGTTTAATTAGGTGTCTTACAGAAATATTAGAAGAATCTTTCTAAGTCATCAACAAAAGATCTGTAACAAAAATTCATTATTCAAGTAAGCATGTATAGAAATCTTCATTTATATTGCATATTCTATGAAGAGTCCCATGTAATCACCGTGCCCTATTCATTTTCAATCACAATGTTCATTTGTAAGAGGATATAGTTGAGATGAACTAAGCTAACAAAATTCTGTTACTGTAAGTAACATTAATTCAGACAAATTCTTAAGCAAACAAATTTCTATCCATATTCTTGTAAAGAATATCTTAGAGCTAGAGATAAAATCCTGCGACTCTGCTGGAATTGATTAATCTCGATTTAAAATTATTGCATGCATGTAGTCAAAACAAGCTTAATTGTACTCTATAGCTGGAACACACCTGTATCCCAAAGCTTAACCGCGTGAGGTGCAAAGCTAGATCATTGCTAGCACAAAGTCTCAACTACATAAAGCTCACTTAAGCGTGTTGAAGGGGTGGGTCAAGCAGACAGAGATGTCATACTGCTGATCGATGATGATGCATGTGGTTGTTTAGCACCAAATCTTCCCCGATATATTGGTTCAATCGAACGAGTAATTTCCAACTACATAAGGGAATCAAAAGCACAACATGACTACATGAGCCAAGAGAAAACTCAGTTAAATAAGTAGATATGTGATCGATATGCCCAAAGAACAAACTTACCTTCAGCCGCCCTTGAGACCTCAGCCTATCACAGCAAAACGGCTAGATGACGTGACAATCATCATTCGTGTCGCTCGCATCATCACAGCTTGTCTGCTTCCTCATCCATTGATTTTTGAGGCAGTCTGCAGTAAGAAGCACAAGCAAAGCAAAGTAAATAAGAGTGCCAACTAGCTCATTTGGTAAGGACTATATTTTGGGATCTGAATCTATTATCTAAATGTGAGTGCTTAGCCCAGCCAGATGTTTACTGTCCCAAAAGTTGGTACCTATAGTCAATTCTGTTCTGAGTTTATAGGGATGGGTGGGTGTTTCATCCTTCTTGCTGAAAAAACAGGTATTTGGATATGAATCAACTAGTAGTTGCAAGCTAGAACTTGAGATTAGAATTCAGAGTTTCTACTCATGCATCATCATAATACCATCAAGTATCAAGTTTTCACAGCAGGGTTTTCACCTATTAGTTGATAGGAGGGACATTATGAATGTGAGATATTTTACTGATTCTTTTTAAACAAAAGATCCAAATGATGGGAGCTAAAGAATTCATAGAACTGTTTTCTATAAGCTTTGTCTAATAATGGGGTTTTTCTTGAATAATATGCAGGGTAAATCAGACTGTTACCTCAAGGATAGCTATAAAGGGATCGACAAGTCAAACAATTTAACACCTAAATAATTCAACCTCATTAATTTTGTAAACTTCATTACTAACAGTCCTAGTCTAAGATCATAAGGTTTGTAAAGCTCTTACTACAACCATGATGCCAAGCACAGCCATATCATTGTGGACACTGTCAAACTAACCAAGCTTAACACAGTAATCTATCAGTTTATTATGCAAGATTGAGCAGATACTACGCAAGAAAATGTTATGTACATTTTTTTCATGATGTTTGAGCCTCAACCTTATCGAAGTATTATGGTCCCTTATGCATGATCAAGATAAATTAAATAGGGTGCTCAATGCGTTTGTGGAGCATCTGCCTAAGACACGCCTACTTACTAAGCTGGAAAATAAAACCACATAGCTCACATTGAAGTTACTTGTAAGGAGTTCAAAGCACTGATGGCATGCTCATACACCTTGATCCCTTTGAGAAATGCAGAATCCATCAAAAACTGTATACAAAGTTGATAAATCATTAGAAATGCCAAGAGAAAGGAAATTGGAAAAGGAAACAAAGGATGAGTATCTATATCTTGTTGTTATCATGAAGTAGTATTGGAGTAGTCGCCATAGGTGAAAAGCCAATGGCAGGAATTCCCATCTGTCTCATGAATCTAGCATCAGTTGTTGAAGACAAAATTTCTGGTCTGGCAAGTTTCCTCCTAGATGCCAAAACAGCTTGTTTGAATGCAGACCACCATGGGCTGGTGAATAAATGTGAGCATTTGATGAATAAATCAACACGGCGAAAAAAATTAGTATAGTTTACATAGTTCAGTGTTGATATACACATATCAGCCTATCATAGGAGCCTTTAGATGTAGAATACAGGAAAACAGAAAATTGTTTTCCGTAAAGAGTTACTCAAAACACATTAACAAATATGCCGAAAAAAATGATGTGAGTACAATACATTTCTAGTACACAAACCAATCTTTTATCACCCCTATGAAATTTCAATATAATTACAATGAGGTTCCAATAAGTAAGTTATTAACAGAAGCATCACAAGGTCCCTATAAGACAATAAACCACATTATTGGTGAGCTTCTTAGGTCCAAGTGAGCACGTTAGATTAAAAAGCAAGATACTTTTGTTGGTACAGATTTTGGGATTAGTACTAAATTTTACTATAGGATTTTGAAATTTGAATGTCGTTGTTAATTCATATTAATAAGTCAACTATTTTGAGTTTAAATTGTTATTTGATTTCTTCAATCTATCAGTTTCACTAAAGGTACAGTCTGATCAATATGAATTTGCCATACAGAGACAACGAAGAAGAATCATTTGTAGTTTGTTGGAAATTGCACTATGCATTTGAATCATCAACAGAGAAAGCGAGAAGAATCATGGAAAATCCAATAGCAAACTGTATATGCAGTGGCTTACCGAGGGGCAATGGCCAATGCTTCCCTGAATTTGGCAGCAGCTTCCACGCAATCCATCAAAATTTCCATCGCCCCACCATCATAGATCCTCGATCTGTTCCCTAGAGCCCCGACGGCCCTGACGATCAAGGACCACGGCGATCGGTCAGCATAGAATACCCTAAACTCGTCGGTGGGCGAGGCCTGCCCTTCGTCCAGCACGAAACCGACGTTGAGCTCCCGGAACTGCCCCGAAGCGGAGAACTTGGCAGCCCCATCGGCGCCTCCGATCTCCTTGTCGGGAACGAGCGAGACATGGATGAACCGACGCGGGGCAAGGCCGGAGGCCTTGATATGGCGGAGGGCCTCGAGATACTCTACGCCGATGGACTTGTTGAAGTCCGCGCCGCGTGCGAAGATGCAGCCTTTGGCGTCGCGGACGGCGGAGGGCTCGGCGGCTGTTGATGTGAGAGTTCAAAGAAAGGAGGATGAGGGGCTTCCCAGGAGCGAATTCGAGGGAAACAATCTGCTCCTCCTCCTGCAGGTTGAAGGATGCGGCGGCGGCGGCGGCGGAAGTAGGATGAATGGAGAAGAGCAGGAGGAAGCGAGGTGACTGGGATCTGGAGCATCGCTGCCGGATCGCCTCCAATGTCACTCTACGAGTTGTACTTAAAATGCTGCAGCTACAACATCAATATGGCCTCTAATGAGTGTGCTTACAATTTCTTAAAATTCTCATTTATGTTATACCACTTGCAAATTGCATATAAGTGATAAATTCCCGGGCTTCGGCTAACTTCGATTTCTTGATTTATTCCCTCCCAATAGTGTGGGACAGGATCGTCAGGATGACAGATTTCACATTTTTATAGAATTATAGAATATAAATAATAAATTAATTCACACATATTTACCAAATTAGTACATTTAGGAGTCCTAATATAGATAGTTTATCATACTTGCTTGATTTGATTCTCATAAGATAAACATCATGTGATGAGGGCATCTTTAACGAGAATATAAGCGAGAGATCGGTCTTCCCGTAAGATAAGTATCATGTGTGCTAACATGTTCTTATCTCGCTATATTGTTTCAACCATCTCACTTTAAATTATTATCTAAATATTTTGCCTTAGATAACGAAAGGCAATAGTTTTTAGTGATCAAGTAACACCAAAATCTCTTCATTTGTTGAATCTTATTTATCAAATCATAAACTCAACTAACAACAATCAATAGGAAAATGACCAATCATGAGATATAATAATATACAATGACTCCATTCAATGATCATTAATTGTTTAAACATGTCATTAATTAAATGTCTAAACAATTTAAATCCTTAATTCATTGGTGGCTACATGTGATTAGTTACTTAGCCAACTCATCCTAGATTTAGCTTAAGACAATCAACTTATTGTATTCGAGACACAATGTTAAACCACTGGCCATTGCTAACAGATCAGAGAACATCTTGAGATTAAACATTTCAAAAGGGTAGCTTATTGTCAATGAGAGAGGGGCTCGATGAATCGATATGGTACTTAGGTGTGTATAAGTGAGAGTACTTAAGTTAGCTTGAGTTCGAACCCAATGGATCGGAGAATGAAAGCAAGCTTTTTTGTGAGTTAGAAGAAACTTTCTTGTTAACAAACCGGTTATTTTTGTTTAAGGCTTTTAAGTGTATCAAAAGAAGATTTAATTAGGGCTCTTGTGATTAAGTCTTCTCAATATTAATAAATTTTATTCCAAATGGCTTGTATCATTAATCAATTTTCTTTTGTCTCCTCTCTTAAGACCAAAAGGATTCAATCATCATTTCATTAGTAGATCGATGATCTAGAAAAGATTAATAAAATTTTAAATTAAATAAATTAGTTGTAAAGTTGACAACGTAAGTAGAGATAATAAAGAAAATAAATAGAGTTAATATATTAATAGTAAACTTAAACATTCCAAACTAATATATTATTAATATTATTCTGTTCATTTAGGTCTTTCTATTTAGATACAAAACCTTTTATATTATTATTGTCCTTTTTTAAGAGAATTGTTTATCCTTTTACTTGTTCACACCTAATGGATGGATTAAATGATCCATTATTCATTCATCTATATATATATCCTTTCACAAAACAATAAAAAATATATAATAATATTTATTATATCCATGAATACTTACTTGATTATTTTTATAATTAATTAATTAATTATTCTTATCTATGCTTCCTTTAGCTCCATATCCTTCCTAAAAAACACCCGAACTAATGAATGTATAAAATCATCTATCCACTTAATTGTTCATCCTTTGACTTGTTCATCAAAATATCCAAATAGGAACATTCTAAAATTTTATAAAACTTCTCAAAATAAATGATGGATCATCCTCTCTTTCTTCTTAGTGGAAAGGTGCTTTCCATTGTAAAAGGTGCTCCTCTGAGTAAATGAAAACATTTGCATTTTATTTTTTTTATCAAAACTAAATAAAAATTTCTATTTATAATTAAATGAAGTGAGATTGTTAATTTCTTTTATTTATTTAATTCAGGTATTCTCTATAGAATATGAACAGCCATGATACAATTGGGCAAGTGCATGAATTTGGGAAGCATTGTTTATAAATTCTTTGTTCTTAATTATTTGGACGAATTCTCAATATAAAATGGAGGCAATGATCCAGCATTTCTCGCAACCATTGCCAAATCCTCGGAGAATTGATGGAGAACAAGGATCATCACGATCCCGGTGCGGCGGAGGCACGAGAATCCGCCTCCGGTGGCGGCGGCGGCGCCGCCTGCGGCAGCGGAGGAAGAGAGGAAACGGTCGTCTTCATGCCGATTACTAATATTCGAGCATCCGGCAGTACACTTGGCCGGCGCATCCTCCTGGCGGCCAACTACTGCTCCCTCGTCGTCGGGTCGCTCGCCGCCAGCCTCCTCTCCCGCTTCTACTTCGTCCACGGTGGCTCAGACCGGTGGGTGTCCACCCTTGTCCAGTGCGCCGGCTTCCCGCTCCTCTTCATTCCCATATACTTCTCCCGGCGCCCCGGCGGCGCGGAAGCCTCGGTCTTCGTCCCGCGCCTCCTCGTGCTCTGCATCCTCATCGGCCTCCTCCTCGGCGTCAACAACTTCTTCATCGCGTGGGGCGTCTCTTACCTGCCTGTTTCCACCTCCTCCCTGCTCCTCTCCTCGCAGCTGGGCTTCACGCTCCTCCTCTCCGCCCTCCTGGTCCGCCAGCCCATCCGCTTCGCCAACGTCAACTGCGTTCTTTGCCTCACGCTCGCCTCCGTCCTCCTCGCCCTAAACTCCAGCGGAGACGCGCCGCCGGGGGTCTTGCACTCCCAGTACGCGCTCGGCTTCCTGGCCACCCTCGGCGCCGCCGTGCTCTTCGCCCTCTACCTCCCGCTGGCGCAGTGGACGTACCGGAGGCAGCCGGCGGTGGAGTCGTTCCGAACGGTGATGGAGATGCAGGTGGTGATGGAGGCGGCGGCGACGGGGTTCGCGCTGGTGGGGATGGCGACGGGAGGCGGGTTCGCGCAGATGGGGAGGGAGGCGGCGAGGGAGTTCGACAGTGGGACAGCGTGGTACTGGGTGACGATCGCTGCGACGGTGCTCAGCTGGCAACTCTGCTTCATGGCGACGGCCGGGTTGGTGTTCCTGACGTCCTCGCTGAACAGCGGA
This sequence comes from Curcuma caesia, assembly GCA_037834155.1. NCBI lineage: Eukaryota > Viridiplantae > Streptophyta > Magnoliopsida > Zingiberales > Zingiberaceae > Curcuma > Curcuma caesia. The sequence continues at coordinate 4,188,567 of JBBMKF010000007.1, read as the reverse complement.
ATATGCTCGACGGCGACGCTGGTGGTGAACGTGGTCGGAGGCGTGGTGGCGTTCGGCGACTCGTTCGGGGGGCAGAAGGCGGTGGCACTGGCGCTGTGCACGTGGGGCTTCGTCTCCTATTTGTACGGAGAGTACTACAAGACGACGACGAAGAATAGTACCACGGCGGCGGCGGCGGCTCTGGCGGCGTGAATGCAAGTGGATCTTTCATGCCGACTCAGCGCAACCGAACTGGTTGAACCATTGATTTATCAGGAACATTATCAAAAAAATATATAAATATATTTAAAAAAATATTTTTTTTGTAACAGTTGCCAATTATAACTGCATATGTTCATAGAAAAGGCAAATATAGCATCCTTCAACGGCTCTTGGTCACTTGGTGGGCTTGGGTTGGGCTTTCATTTATCATGCAGTCCATTGGGCCTAGCCCAAGCCCTCCATTAGGGTTTAAGGTTTTATGATAGCTCGTGAAATTCTCATCAATATAGGATTTCAAAAAAGATTAGATCATATTAAATCTATTATGTTATGGGTATTATGATTTGACCCCGTAAAGGTCAGACTCAGATAAGGACACGTCAAACAAAGGAAGATGACTTATTCAAATACGTGGCACATACAAAAGGAGGACTCGGTTGTTGCGATTGACTTAACTTGTTGACTAGACTTTATCGGACCTGTCCGACTTATTCATAATCTATACTCGACCACTCGAACCTTGATCCATCTGATTTGCCGATCATCATCAAATCCTCTTATCCATGTTATTCGACGGTCACCATCAAATCCAATCCATCACACCACCGCTGCCCAGCAGTTATGAGGCAAGACGGTCTAATGACACGTAGCTACGATGATGAGGAGACATTCCGTCTGTAATGATCGCGGATGATCACAGTAGAATATTCTCCAGACCCTGACAATGATTATGGCAGGATATTCTCCCTGACAAGATATTTCAAATAATATTCTCCTTAATAACAAAAGATAGCTCCTCTGACAAAATCTACTGCGCCGATATTTTCCTTAAGTACAAGTAGGTATAATTCTCTCCTCTCTCCGTCTATATAAACTCTCGGATATTACATGCACAGGTACGCAATATCAACGACAATTACTCCTTTTTCTTGCAGCTGTCTTTCTTCTTCCTCCTCCCCAGTAACTGACTTGAGTGTCAAAGTGGTCGAGCCAGGACATCCCTAGTCTTCCTTCTCATGGTGTTAGTATTCACAGGTCTCAGTGCTTGTCATCTTCTTCCTCTCCACGACGTCATTAATTATGGTGCTGCGTGACGGATGGCGCGTCCATCAAATTTAATTTATTATATATAAAAATTATTATTAGTTTAAATTTATAGTTGGATTAGTCGGGTATGTTTTGCTTTAAGGAATTCACCACTTTTTCAGTGATTATTTTCAATATCTAGTTGTCGAGAAAAGAAGAGCGTTTCATGCCTTTAAAATCTCCACCTCATAAAGTTTCTCTCGCAGTATCTTTCCTCCTCTCCGTTCG
>JBBMKF010000007.1:4161627-4185024 GCA_037834155.1 Curcuma caesia | reverse complement strand
GACGTCTCCGCCAACGCCTCCTTCACCAAGCACACTCTCCGCCTCAACAGCGGCCAGACCTTCCTCTGCTACTCCTCGCGCAGCAGGGCAACTCGCTGCTCTTCGCCCCGGGCTTCGCCGGCGTCGTGCGCCTCGCAGCTCTCCCTGATCCCGCCTATGAGCCAGTCCTCGATCGGTTCAGCGTCTGCTATCCGATCTCCGGCGAAGCCTCCTTCACCCGGTCCTTCTCTGTGGAGTACAGGTGGGAGAAAAAGGGATGGGGCGACCTGCTTCTCCTCGCCCATCCCCTCCACCTCCACAACTGCCGCGTCACCGTGCTCGACGACTTCAAGTACAATAGCATCGACGGCGAACTCGTTGAACTGATTCTCATTTCCATTCCAGTATCTATACCAAGCACCAAAAATTCAGTAATCATTCCCATTACCATTAATCCCTCAATGAAAATAATACCCATTCCCATTACCGAATGTATACCAAGCGCCCCCTTAAATCATCTTTTCCCTTCTCTTTCATGTGCACATACAGTCGGTCATGAATTGCTTAATTAATTTGTGAGAACAGTTTCTTTGCAAGGTTAGACGAATAATGGAATCGCATCCAGATGTTCCAAGTACGGCAGGTTCGAGCATTATGGAACAGGAGCTGTTGGCCGCAGCCAGTGTTCGACAAGGTTATTGCCTTTTTTTTCTTTTTCTTCGTCAAGCTCAATTATGATTAATTTCTCTGCTATCATGCCAAAGAAGTTCCTTGCTTGAAGAAAGCAAGACAGGGATCGATCAAAACACGTTTTTAATTTGTTATACAGATGGATAAATATCAACTGGGATGATATTATGCAATTGCCTTTCTTTTAATTTCCTTTTGTCATCATTGTGCTTGAGTTCAAATCCTAGATTCCAAAACTTGAGAATCTCTATGTTTAACTACTATACCAGATCATGAGAACGTAGCAGGGGGGAACCTGCAGCATTATCTCCAGGGTGCTCCATCAATGGCGGGCGAGTATCTTGCACCACAGACGACGACTGATCAGCTGGAGTTTGGACATTCAAGTGTAGGTTCTTTGTAGACCTTCTGCAATTCCTTAGCCAATTTTAACAGATTGCTGTTGAATTAATTCTTGTTAATTATGCAGGTCTATGCTATGTATCCATTAACAACAGATCCTTATTTTGCTGGCCTATTAGCAGCTCCTAATTATGGCACTCAAGCAATGGTAATTAAGTCCCTAATTAATTGGCAACTGGAAAGTAATTTGTCCATCGATCTCATCTACTTTTCTATTTAATTAATGAATGTTCTTCGACAGCTTCATCCTCAGATCATCGGAATGCCTCACTCTCGAGTGCCTTTGCCTCTGAACATGGCAAAGGAACCAATCTATGTTAATGCCAAGCAGTATCACGGTATTCTCAGGCGAAGACAGTCTCGCGCCAAGGCTGAACTTGAGAGAAAAGCTATAAGAGCTCGAAAGGTATGATGATATTGATCCATTCTTGATTCATAAATCAGAACAAAATAAAGTTTTGTTTTGTTTTGTTTAATTTCTTCTTCTTCGATCTTTTCCCCACCTGTAGCCGTATCTGCATGAGTCCCGTCACCAACATGCAGTGAGGAGAGCCAGGGGCTGCGGAGGTCGTTTCCTGAATACCAAGAAGAATAATGCCGATCAAAGCGACGCACAGGAAGCAGATCTCGATTCTCGAGCATCGCCTGATCGCCCAGGTACGTATAAAACATGAATTAATTGATTGATTAATCTATCCAACACTGCCAAAAATGTCTTGAAATTGTTAATTCTTTGATATGATCGATAACCAGGTGAAAGAGGGGAGGATAACAAATGAAGATGAGAGTCACAAACAGGCTTCTCGATCGGCATTGACACAGTGATGGTCCAGGTGTAAATATATGAAGCTGTCTTCAGAGTTTAATTTGTAGATCGATGGTTGCCTAGCTATTTAATTTGATTAGGCGAGAGGATCATTTGCATGCCTCGGGTAATGTATATGATTACTGTTAAAATTAAAATTCAGTTTCAGTTTTATTTAAGAGTTTTTTTTAACCAGATGATGAAGATGACTGACAAGACGGGTTTTCTACGCCGCCATTTTCAAACGCACTGTGCAATCGTATCGTATCGTATCCATGCAAAACGACAACGTGAGCAAACATAAAGAAAGCATCCGGTTGGTCCGTGCGGCGGACGGATGCTCCGATCCTGCAGTTTCTTGCATATTTAAAGTTCGAGTCAATTACGATGTATTATAGATGAATTTATTCTAACGAGAGATTGGACCTGAGAAAATTAAATTATTAGAGTATCATATATTAATCGATTTAAAAAATTAAATATTTAATATTAATTATAAAATAAAGAAAGAAAGCATTCATTTCAGAATCCAATCAGTGAGGGAGTGCTAGTTTGTTCATTAGGCATATTGTAGAAGTGTGATCTATGATATCGATGAACGTGAGATCATTTGTTAGCTCCCAGAATATAATTAAATTGATTACGATAGAATAAAATTGTAAAAATGAATAAGAATTCGAATCTCAACGAAGTTGAAACAATATCCTCCTCCGTTGTAACCAACTGTAACTTTTCAATTTATCTCGATGGTTGTGGAATCAACCATATGAAACTACTAGAGTGGCGGATTCCATCTTTTTACAATGTTCATATGAACAAGAAACAGTGAGGGAGTGCTAGCTTGTTCATAGAAGTTTCAAATTATATAGGCCAAATTCCACACCAATCTACTAAAGTTTCTTGCATTCTGGAGGTTCAATTTTGTTGACATCGTAAAGTTGAACATTAATACGATACAAGATGAACAGAGATAGAACAAGATTGATACTACCATTAATACGATACAAGATGAACAGAGATAGAACAACATTGTGATACTACCAGTATATTACTGTCAGCCCTACGACTGTCTCTGTTTTCGTCGAGTATAATGTGGAAGTCAACGGCTGCCACACGAGCAAATATCTACATGGTGTTTTGAAAACCTAAAATCCTTACAAGATGAACTGGGGCATTAGCTTGTATAATCCGGCAAACTGCTTAAGAGACCAGGGCCTTCATTGAACACTTCCATGGACTTTTGCAGTGCAATCAACACTTGTGTGGCTTCGGAGATTGCAGATAGAAAAATTTTCTTCCTTCTGGCGTTGCCACAAGAAGTTTGATGCTTCAATCCAGTGTGGATTGACCAAAAACTTCTTGTTCTGTGTCGCCCAATGCGCCTTTTGGGTACCTTTATCTGTCGAGATCACATGCGTCACCGATCGGTCCACTTCCATGCAGCATGTTGCTCCTAATTGTTCTGCCATCTTCCAGATTGGTTGATCCTGAGCTGGTGAGTTGGATGGAAATACTCGACTGAAAACTATTTTGCACCCTTGTAATATTTCTCGACGTATGCCTTTAAGTAACTACAGAAAAGGATATCAATTCAACAGAGGAAAAAACTGGTGTGGGTGAAGAAGACAACCACAATAAAAGTAAAATGAACCCTCTAAAGATGCCCACTTACCGGCCTTACATCTCTTGTTGACATATCGAAACCAAGATCCTGAAATAAGTTATTAATGAGTAACAAAGAAAGGAGTAATTGTAACACAATTCTTTTAAAAATGATGTAACTCACTGGATCGAAAAACATTTGGTGAGTTCGCCTCAGAACTTTTAGAACAGTCGCAAGTGCACCATCAGACTCTCTTTCATCTTTCATCAGTTCGGACAATGATTTAGCATTAAAGCCAAATTGGCGACAACTAGAAGCAAAGAAGTGGTATCTCTCCATCTGAATCAGATTATCTTTGTGTCTTTGCCAGACCTGCAGTAACCAGTATTTAAGCAAGAAAAATAAAAGAGTAAAGTATATGTGCAACCGCTGCAGTTTATTTGACATGCACCCTCCATTTTATTTGCTTAAGTCTCCAATTTAGTCTAAAAAGGACGAATTAATCTAATTTAAAAATATGTTAGCACATATATTATAACAACTCAGATTTACATAACTTACGTTAAATTGATAAAAAAAAAGGGAAGGGGGGGGGGGGGGGTCAAATTCTGGACCAAAGTGAATGTTTTAGAAAGCAAGTGAGCTGCATCAAATATCTCCATTATAGGAAATCACAAACAGTCTGGTGGTGTACATATACACTACCCAAAATAAAAAAGGAAAAAGAAAATAACATCATGTTACAGTTGTAGCACCTAGCAAACTAGTTTGTGAAAGAAAAAAACATCTAACAAAAAAATCAGCCTATATTCTTTCAACATTCTTTCTGCCCTTGATATCACAAACATTTGCTAAGCACAAGATCATGTGCTTAAATTTTCTTTGCCTAGTAAGATATGCAGTGATTTCTATCATATTACTTGGATCAAATATCACATGAAAGAAAAAATGCAGTGTTTTCTATCATATTACTTGGATCATTTATCCTTCTTTCAAATTCATCAAACAACCCTCCTTCCCAAGTTCCATTTATTCAGACAACAACAAATTTTCCAGCCTAATTATCATTTCTCAAGGCTTTTAGGCAGTCTATGGTTGGCACTTATCAAATCTCCTTTACTGCATGCCTTAAAACTGCTGATGCTGAGGTAATAACTAAGGGCGGGTAAGATATTCAGCAATCTAGAAGAATAAAGCACTAAAATAAACATAGTCACACACAGAATATTCCAGTCAAACAAATAAATAATGTTTCAGAACCATAACGAAGATTCAATCTGCGTCGCACAAATCATAGAAATGCTAGATAAGATAGTTTAACACAACATGAGATATTTATACTAGCTATCATGTTATAATGTTATATATATATGGGTGTATTCATATGATTTTATATGTCCTATTAGTTTCAACTTGGTAACAGCAGATAGAGCATGCCTTTTCTTCAGGTAAATTTTTTTCTCCTTCAAAATTCCACTATGGGAAGACCACATGTTTTATGTGATGGCACAACCTCCCTATAGGACTATACTCAAAAGGTTGAGAGTTTTAGCAGTATGATGCTGAATTTAACAATTTCTGTGCATCAAAAGAGTAATTTATTTTTCCTCACCTCTACTCAAGTCTCAAACTAAAGATTCTGTATTTATGAAGTATGCATGCAAAGGTGAAGCTGCACATTTGAATGGATTAAAAGGTTGCCCATATCTTCTCCTATAAGATAAAGGTAAAAAATTGGCATCGTATAAGTATAATAATATATATGTAATCTGATGTGAGTAGTATATAATACTTAATGAAACAAAGAAAACCCACTGATAATCTATGTGCCAGATATGCCATTACATTACTATTTATCATAAAATTAAAAATGTGCGGGAATAATTGTTTTGTTTTCATATGCTAAGATTATTTATTACTTTCAAATGAAAAAAGATACCTACACAGAACTTACAGTTTCTGTGTCATCAAGAATCACAACAAGGCTTTCAGCACCAAGTACCACATCCAGGCCTTTCTGATGTCTCTGGGTGCAATCAGCTTGAGTGATTACCTTTGAATCAAAGTAGACTTTACCAGGGTCAAGGAGCTTGGCTATTTCCATAGCATAAGAACGCTCTGCCATAGTATAAATGTACATCTCAAATAAAGAACTTGCTTCTTTCAGAAAATTATGAACAAAGGGCCTCAACTTTGTCAACATATGCATAGAATCCAATCTGAATAAGCTTCTGTCTGGATCATCTACATAGCACACAAAAAAGAGGTAAAATAAAGCATCTAACAAAATTGAATGTAACACAATAAAGCAATTACTGTAATAAGAATTTGGAGAGCAAACTTCAAGAATATATTCAACAATTACTAGTTGCCTCAACATTGCCAGGTCCATATTTTAAAAATATAAAACCAACACCACAAATGTTTTTATGTTGGTTCCAGTCTGGGAAGAAAAGGGCGAAAGGTGGCATCAGGATCTAATTGCTGGTGTAAAACAATGCCAATCCCATGAATATGGATATTAACCATGTTTTGATAAGGTTAAATCATCAACGAGCAATAAGTCCTAACAGAGTTAAATGGTAGATTAAGATTCATGTAGTGACTCTGAATATTTAGGATTCACAGCTTGTTTGTTGTTCTAGTACATTTCAAATACTATATAACCATTACCAGCCAACATTAGTGATTTGTAGTGGCAGAAACTTGTGTCAAAAGAATTAAGTTGAAATGAATATACATGATTGCAAATTAGTTGAAGGTGAGAAACATGATAATTAATCTCAACCTATCCTATTTTTTGTCCCTCTAATCTTTCGATCTGACACATACAGTAAAACAAAATGGAGAGGAAAAGAAATTTCATAAGATCTGTAACATTATACCTTTCATCCCATCAATCTGTCTTAGCAAATATTCTTCATCAGAAATGACATCAACAAGACGTGTTGAGTTGAGTAAAGTATGGTCCAAATCTAAGATCAATATCAACTTTTTCTTATGCAACAAACTCTTCAGATCTGCACCACGAAGCCTCGCCATTTCCACATTACCTAGTCTTAAATCCTGCAAAATGGAACATGTCTTATGGTGGTACAATATCAAAATTCTTTTACCACAAAAAGGGGTATAAAAAGGCTAACAGAAAGGGCGTACAAAAGAATTCAACTCAGCATAAGATTAAACTGACTAAAGTTTAATATTGATTCTTATTTTCCAGTTACCGAAAATCTTAATGTGCGTCAGTAAAAAAGTTGTATGTGAAAAAAAGAGTGAAAATGTGTCCCGGTGTCCTATAAACAATTTTTTTTAATGCATTAAAATTCAAAACCATAAAAAGGATTCAAGTTTGGCAAATGTACATTGTAATATTCTTTTTCAGCATTTTTTACTTGAGATCAAGGCATTTATTTTTATCTTGGCTGCAATTTTTGTTTCAGAATTGTAATGTGCAAAAATATGACATTATGTTTGAAAATTGAAATGATCAGCTAATGAAATTAGTTTGATAGGGAGACTACTCTGCATTGTTGCAATCCTCTCATGATCTACATGATTAGCCTATGCCTATTCGGCCATTCAACTAACATATGCATTTTCTTTGATTCTGCTTTTGCATGTCCCTCAAGCAACTAGTATAAGTAGTGAACAGCATGTGTTACCAACACAGTCTCAGGGTAGTGTAGTTAGTGACAATTTTTAGTTAACTTCCTTACCTTGTGTAGTTGTTGAAAATGCAAGTATAAGCACAAAAGTTGTTCCCTCTCACAACGGACTAGATTACCTTATGGATATAACCAAGTGCGACACCTGATTCATCTTCTTCTTCTATTTGCCCGCATCTGATGCATAATCCTTTAAAGAAACCAGGATGTGGAGGACAGATTACATTCTTTCCAAGAGTAGATGTACCTGCACATCCAACAGATAAGACAGACGATCATGCAATCTTAGCTATTGCAACATTTCAAATTAATCTATCAGCCTGTAACAAGTTAAATAATAGAATGATACACAATAAAAGAAAGTTTTGATCAATTGGAAATGTCAAGACATTTCTACTGCAGAAACAAAAGTGGTTAATCAAGATAAATCACATTGTATACATCTAATCAATCGATCTTAGATTATCTAAGTATGGTGCAACTTCCCAGTGAAGCAACAAATTAGAAAGACCATTTTGTGCCCTTACATAGCTAAAAATTTCAAATTCATCTATTATCATGAGAAATTTGTAATGTAAAGTGCACTAAATATTTTTATGAATTAAAAAGATGTTGACATTTTTATAGAAAAATTAAATTAGTTGATCAAGATATCATTTCATTATACATCTAATCACACAATCTAAAATTTTCCAAGGTAATCTTGCTTCATCTTTAGGAATGACGTTGGTTCCGATTGAACAAAAAAACAAAGTGGTCAAACATGTTGCCATGTTACATCATACAACAAGAAGACTATAGAATGGTGATTTATTTTCATGTTTGGATTACAAATTTTGAAATCTATGATCCAATTTTAAATTATTTGGCAAATTATAACAATGTTTTTAAATGATAATAATTGTTAACTTAATAATTATCAATATTATACAAACCAATTTTATTGAACAATATGAAAAAAAGCAGAAATTTGTTCAGTTGTTTGACATAACCTCCTTACGCAACCCCTGTTCCACATCAAAATATGTCTTTTATCTAATATGTCGACAACAATCTTATAACACTAAAAGTTGAGCAACAATTTTCAAAGTCAAAGGCCATTTTTATGTCCACCCTACCCTGACAAACTGAGTCTTTTCTCTGAGTTCCTTCGAATAATATGTTGAATTAATAGGAAGTCAAATCCAAACTCCCAAAGCACTGAAATATCAAAGTACTTAATTGTTAAATGAAAAATCTACACATTATGATAACTCATGCTTCTAGCTTGATATGTTTAGTGTGTGTTATGATAAATTTATACTGAGATTGTTCTTTCCATACTTGAAATTTTCAGCATACCTAAGAAACAATATAAGGTAAAAGCTACCATTTTTTGATAGCATTCAAATGAAATGATAACTAATCGGATATCTTCTTATGTTGCATTTAATGTTTCTTAGTATATGAAAATCCAGGTAGACTTATCGATACAAAAAGGTCTTTTCGATTGGGTGTTACACTTTTCATCCTATACTAGAGAAGAATCAGTAAGGGAATGACAACATTATCTTACTCATCAAGCTAATTAGAGATACCAATTTGTTCTTCAATTGGCTTGACCAATCTTTCAGTTTCAAGATCTTCTAAAATCTTAAACCCCTCCAGTTTTCGTCTTTTACTCCTGCAAATGCATGCAACAAGATTAAACCCGCTATTAATTTATAGGCATAATGATAAAGGTGTAATGTATACAATGATATTAGTTTATACTTTTATCAATGTCAAACATGAACAAACAAAGTGATCGAGTAGAGAAGAATGACTATCTGACATTCCACATAAAAACATATAATAGTCATTGTTAAACTGGCAGCAACAGAAAAATACACAATGATCTGGTTAACATTATCCACTCTAAAAAAGGTGAAGATGCAGCCATAACATCAATGTGGATATAATGGATAATTAATTATCAACCAATTGTGGGAAGATCATGCAACAGATATAGGGCATGAGCCAACACATTCAAGTTCCAAATAATATCAAGCTCCCATTTTTTTCTTAGTGGGTTGTTTATGGGCAAACAAAAAATCTCTGTTCTATTTCATATGTTGTTAGAAATTAAGAATAAACCTAAAGGCTTCAACATGGAATGTAAAAAAATTTGGTGAAATTTCAATCCTAACTTATACCTTTGCTGAGGATCAATTTCCTCATTATTTGTTACATTCCCTTCGTTAGGAGAACTGTCGCAAGAAGCTAATTCCAACTCCGAGTCAAGAAAAGCTGCAAAGTCTTCACTGCTGCTTGAAGATTGCAATGGAGATTCTGCCGCTAGGCTCATGCTTAGAGCAATAAAAGTATGATCCTGCTACATATTAACTGCTATCAGGAATCATTACAGTCAAATGAAAACCTAAGACAAGATAGTAAATATCATCAATGTATAAGAAAAAGGAATATATTAGTTAAGCTAAAAAAGAATCGTGTGCGGAAATCTATACTAATTTGATACTCTATGATAAAGTTTCATGGAAATATGGCATCCACAGACGTTCCTTAAGATCAGGAATGAAAACCGAAAATATGCAGCTACAAATTGAAAAAGAAGAAAAAAAATACTACGTACGAGTACAATATACCATCAAATCTCTATCCAAATCAATTTCAAAGTTTTCTTCATTCTCAGTAATGTAAATCGTAGCCTTCACAATAAATAGTATATCAAAGCATTCACGAACGTCAACAACCTTTAAGTTTTTTCAATAATCACACAAATCAGAAACGGAAATTCAAATACGAAGGAAGAATGAAAACATAAATTTGAGGCAACACCTACACTCCAAATGAGCAAATAGCGGAGAGATGTCCGGAGTTGGAGTCGGATCGGGTGGTGCGCCGTCAGTAGGGACCAAGAAGGGGAGGTAGCTCCACCATCGGCAGGAAGTAGACGACTGTTACTCCTATGGCGACGAGAGGTGCGGCGATGGCGTTGGAGAGGAAGCAGGTCACGCCGGCGCGTCTAGGAACAAGGGATTCGATCGGGATTGGGGTCGTTTCTAAGCAAACCCGGTTCGGGTCGTCGCCAGCCGCCCCTTGCCCGGTTTGTAATCGACCGGTTCAACCAGTTGCTGATTTCGCCCAATTTTAATTTTACCATAATATTTTTTATTTTTTAAATCTATCGTAATATTTTTCAATTTGCATATTAATTATTTATTTAAAAATTAATATTTTTTAAAATTGAATTTCGCATTTGACACTAAAGGCAACTTTTGAATTTTTTTTACCTTATATATATATTTTTTTAAATAAATAGATTAATTTGTATTATTTAATTATATAGAGCCGGATCATGTTATATTAATATATTTTTTTGTCTAATATTATCGAATTTTACAACTCTTCGTATCGTAACACTTGGTTGACAGGATAGGACATGGCCATCTGCGTGCCAAAGCTTGCTAATTGCTACCTTGCATAACAGTCGAGCATTTCTCTTTCAATCAAAAAAATATGTTCCAACTAATGATATTCTTTTGCTGAAATTTGATATCCTACGCGACTTATCCTACGCGATCCATACTCGACACCTCAGACCCACCCCCGCTGCCGCCGTCCGCCGCCTTGGGTGCGATCGACGCGCCACTCGCCGGCGCTTCATCCGACGACGGATTCCGACCGTGATTTAGTCGGAATCCGACGAATTTGGTCGAAAACGCGACTGACAGTGGCGCGTGCGCACGCCGTCTTTCCTCTGTTTTTCTCCGACCGCGATTTGGCCGGTAGTATTGGGCATCAGATTCCAACCAAATCGCGGTCGAATTATGACAAAATCGCGACCGGAGATCGGCCGAGGAAGGACCGACATCGCACGCCCGTCCTTCCTCGGCCAATCTCCGACCGTGATTTGGCCGAAATCCGACTGCGATTTAGCTGTAATCCGACGCCCAACACTGTTGATCGCGTTTCCGACCAAATTCGTCGGATTCCGACCACTATTCGGCCGAAATCTGCCGTTAGACGGAGCGCCGGCGAGCAACACGTCGATCGCGCCCGAGGCAACGGCTAGCGGTGGCCAGACGACGCGGCGAGGGCGAGGGCGAGGGCAATGGCGGTGAATCGGAGGTGTCGCGCACGGGTCGCGCAGGATATAAGTTAAATGGTTTGCAATCTTACTAGCTGACGTTTAAGTACTCTGTTACAATTCAAACTGTGGCTTGTTAAATATTTATCTGCTGTTGCTGCTAAATGATAATTATGGGATCCTCATATTCTATAACAGAAAAAAAAAAGATTATTCCATGCAAGAGAGCTCAATGAAAACTAACTTGCATTCAATATAATGACACAATCATGAAGAATTTAACATGGTCACTAGTAATGTGGATCAAAGACCCAAAAAACGAAAAACCTGATTTGAATCTGTTGTTAACCCAAAACAAGTAGAGGCTGCCTTCTTCAACTCGATCGAATACCTGATAGGTGTATAATTCAAGAGAAACATCAAATGATGAAAGGTATAGTTGATGATCATGTAAAGCAAAACACTACTGAAGATCTCAAATTTTTTGAATTGATTAACTGTAGAAAATTCTACTTAATGGCCGAGCGTATAATTCTTCTCTGATGCAGGAGAGAAAGGAAATGCAAGTGTCTGCAATCAGAGACCTACTTGATATGAGAATAATGAAAACACAAACAAGCAGAATCCAATAGAAGAAACTAAGTGGCCGAATGCAACCATGACACTTGCCTAAAAACTAGAAATCAAACTCAAAATGAAGAGCAAATGACAACACATTGCTAACCTGTAAGAAGTTCAAGAAAAAGCTCAATTGAGGAATAATTCATGTAACCGATCTTAAATAGTTAAAATAATTTGACATACACATTTCACATCTTCTTGATGATTATGATGATCATGCCACCCTACAAAGGTCAGTCCATAAGGCAATTTGAAGTTACTAAAGCAATCTCATCAACCTTCTGATTGAGAACTATTAAAGCTCAACTAAATGTCCTAGACTTCTCTACAGTGATACTATGTAAAAACTTGGTATGTTTGGGCAAGTTGAAGAAAACCTGACAAGACCTAAAACCCTAAAACTCATGGATCAATTAATCCCCAATAAATTTTTGAGTTTTTGTTGGATCGGCTGTGAGTTATCTGGAGTCTTGTTGCAAACCAGAAAAATTTATACATGCACACGACAATGAGGGTCACTAACAATTCAATTCCATGGTTAATGATACTCTTGCCATGTTCCTATGATGCATATCAAATGGTAAAAACAAAATTCTCCTTGAATAAGTAAAATATCAGTTACATCCTGAAGTTGAGTTTCCTATTCACTACTATTGGTTATTGTTTCAATCAAATCTCAATTCTGTGATGCAAAAAGAGTGATGATACTCAACCAACCTGGGATGTTTTTGATTCATCAGTACAGACACTGAGACCATGGAGTTATGGCTCTATTAGATGAATTGGATATACCATCAGTCCCTTAATTAGAGAAAAGAACCCATCCCATAATTGAGAGTGCCCTCACTGCCCCTTTTTTCACTGAATAGTTGTGACTTTGAACATCTAATCATAAGCACACCCCACAGATGCACAAGTTACAACTAAATTTCATCTACGAGACCAAATAATTACAATATAATTTGCCATCATTCAAATATATTGTGAACATAAATCCAAGAAGATTGCATCTGCATTATCAAAGACAATGACAATAACAAACAGCATTTTACCAGGTAAATATGCACTATCTTCTAAATCGAATCATAACTCACCTTAACTTGGCAAGGGTGTAGACATTGAGAAGTCTCAAGGGGCAAAAGAATCATGCCTCATCGGAGCCAACATCATCTGAATCATCCACATCCAATTCATAGCATTCTTCACTGTTGCTATCAGCATTGGCATCATCTTCGTCGGAATCACTGTACTGCTGCTCAGTATCAATGGCAATCTGATCAGTTTGCCCCTCCTTGGAATTTCCTTCCCCCAATAAATCCTCCTCCTCCAGCACCAGTTTGGAACTTCCCTTTCCTCGATACAGTAGCCCTGTTCGCATGACATAGTAGACCTTGCTCCGAAGAAGTGCAAGAGGGTGCGGCTCCACCAGCTTACCCCTGTCATAGCCCTCCCGGAGGACCACCGTAGAGGTCTTGCACTTGAGGGACAGATAGAAGATCCCTGGGTAACGGGTAAAGACCCGAGTGAACCTGTAAGGCAGGCCGAGCTCCTCTTGGAGGTTGCGCAGGTAGTTGCGCTTGGTCTTCTTGTGGATGGTGAGGCTGAGGAGTTCATGGAGGACGGCAACCACATGCTTCTCCATGAGATCGCTTTCGGGGTCGAGTCCAGAGGCGTCCTGGTAGGGAGACACGTACGGAAGACGATGGAAGTCCTCCATCCAGGCCTTGACCTTGTTCATGTAGCCGTAGCCTCGGGGGAATTTCATGGGGAAGGCGAGCGGCGCGGCTGAAGAAGCCGAGGGCCTTTTGAGATCGTGGTAGGAGGGCTGAGAGAGGACATCACGATGGCGGAGTTGGAGGGCGGAAACGGCGAGGTGTTCTGGCCAGTCGGTGAGGGAGAGGACGGGGGCACCGTCGGAGTGGCGGCGAGAGAGGGTGAAGAGGTCAGGGCGAGCGGCAGGGAGGGCGGATGAGAAGTTCGGGGGAAGGCCGAGGTCGTAGCGGAGGGAAGCGAGGGCGGCTACTGGAAGAGCGCGGGAGCGGGCCATCATCAGAAGGCGGGCGGCGCGGTGCGCAGCGTCGTCGGGGAGGGTGGATTCGAATGAAGCCTGCTCACGGCGGTGGAGGAGGAGGGCTGCCGGGGCGAGGGAGAACGCGGGGAGGGAGGGGAAACGAGGGTGCGGCTGCTCGAGGAAGAGGGTGGGGTAGCGGCGGAGGAAGCGGAGGACGGGGACGGTGAGACCAAGATTTTTCTGGAAGGGAGCGAGGGAGCGAGCGGGGAGGAGGCCAGAAGGGGCGGCGGCGATCGCGTCCTTGAGGAGGCAAGCCGCCTTGATGTCGGTGTCGCGGTCGATGATGTGGTCGAGGCCGCGATTCTTCACCCACTTGAGCCGCACCTTCTCCAGCCACCGCTGCGGCGTCCATCTCCACCATGGCTGCTGCCGATGACGATGGACACCGAGGGTTCCGATGCCGCCGCCGCCGCCGCCGCCGAGCATCGCGATGGAGTCGATTCGAGACGAAGCTCCTCGCTGTGGTGAAGTCGAGTTGAGAAGAGTCCGCAGCCGTTGGATGGGATTTCCGCACTAATCTTAATCACAATGCGTAAACCAACGAATCCAACAGACCAGCGCCGAGGTGGTCAGGGCCGGAGTTGATGAGGTTTACGAGTCCGGCGCGGCCCTAGAACTTGGCGAGGAAGACGGTGGCGTTGATCCACTGCAGGCAGCGGCGGAACCTGCACTTCTCGCTGCATCCTTTCCGCAGCACTCGGCGGCCATTGCAGCTCATCTTCATGGCTAACAGCGGCGGACCTGGAAATTGGAGTGTGTAGAAAGGGGAGGAGGAAGAAGAGGAGAGGACGAATTAATTGGAAACTGGAAAGGAAAAAAAAGAGGTCTTTGCTCGTGTAAGACGGCGCCGGCGACGGCGACGGCGGTTTGGGAATAGCGAACGCCTGTGGGCGGCGGCTTGCTTGTAACACCGGTGTTGTAATTCTAGTAATTTTCAGGAGTTTTTTTTTTGTCTTCGAATTTAATATTTATAATTTATATAAATGTACATTTGATATTCCGTGCGACTCCCTCGTGCGCACGCGATTCACTGTCCATCACGCGATCGTGCGCTAGATCTGACCGTCTAAATGTGAAAATGGATAGTATGTCGCCCCTGACCCTCACCGCTACCGGCCACCCTCGCCGTGCCATCCGACTACCGTCGGCCGTTGGCTCGGGCGCGATTGATGCGTTGCTCATCGGTGCGTCGATAGGCGTCGGATTCCGACCGGATTGTGGTGGGAATCCGACGCAATTTGGTCGGAACGCTACCGGCAGTGGCGCGCACCCATTTTCAACCACAATTGGGTTGGAATCCGATCGCGATTTGGTCGGAAACAGCGTGTGCCACTGTCGATCGCGTTCCGACCAAAATTGCGTCGGATTCCAGCCACAATTTGATCGGAATCCGACATCGACCGAAGCGCTGGCGAGCGACGCGTCGATCGTGTCTGGGCCGGTGGTCGGATAGCGTGGCGAGGACGGCGGCAATGGCGATGGGTCAACTGTGTCACTTACAGAGTCACGCAATACGGATCGCGTAGAATATCAAATCTCTATATAAATGGATTATTTAAAGTTATAAATATATAATTTTAATAGTTTCCGATAAATATATGATCTTTGGTTAAATTGGGTACCGTCCGTTATATATATTTAACAGCTTGTTATCTCGTAACGCGCCGATCCGAGTCGCAAACCGGTATCGGTTTAGTGAATAACGCCTGTTCCGCGCAAGAGGGAATTGGAAAGCCACTGCGACTTTTGCCCTTTCGACGCGCTCGATCCGATCGCTTGCGGGGTTTCGGAGATTTGGAGACCTTCCTGGTTTTGATGTCGACCTTGAATTCCCTCTTCAACAGGGCCTCCTTCGGCACCAGATGGTTCGTTTTACTTGGATCTTAGAATCTGTGTCTTTTTTTATATGGATTTCTATGTGCTTTGTTGGTGCAATTTGATATTTCCCGTTATCCTCTCATCACCGGGAAAACGCAGTTTCTATGATCTGATTGCACTGTTGATCCCGGAAAATAGCGTAATTTGTTGCGATTTTTCATCATTTCGTCAAAAGTAAACCCCTTTCAATGTCGGATGGGTGATCAGGAGCAAGGCTGTGAGTTGATCTGTTTTATAGTCATGAATTTTATGATCAATATTTATGAATTGTCTCGGATGAAATTTGCATTTAGAAGTAGCGGGCTACCATTATGAATCATTTAGGAAGAAATGCTACCGAAATCCAATTTTGCCGAGTTTTTTTGGGGGCTTCAGTTATTTGGTAAGTGGATTACAGAACCTTATTCTAGGATGCTTGAAAAACTGCTAGATGAGAGAGAATGAAATTCGAATAATAATTCTCCAGCTCAAATAAATGTCAAAGCTAATGAAGCTTATCATTCTCGATCCTACATCACACTGAATATCTGGCTCATAGTAGCTTAGAAGACCTTTTCTTTGTTTTGGAAACATTCTAAAAGAAATCCTACTTTGTGTGTTTGTGGATTTTCTTTGTTAATAAATACAAAACCGTATTCATCAAGGATTAACATTATTAGACATGCCTCTTTATCATTGGAGCATATGACTTGGTGCAGCAAAACTTGCTTGAATCTGGCTATTTCACGTATAAAATTGCTTCGAAATAAAAGAGAGTTGCAGCTCAAACAAATGCATAAAGAGATCGCTCAATATATTCAGACCGGTCAGGAAGCCATAGCTCGAATCAGAGTAAGTGCATAATTACATAAGCTGAATTACTTTGTTAGTTTTTCATTTTGTTGTAAAATCTGTTTCATTTTGTCTGTTGATATATGGATGTTTTTAGGTGGAGTATATTATCCGGGAACAAAATATACTGGCTGCTTATGAGATCATAGAACTATTTTGTGAATTTGTCCTTGCGCGTGTTCCAATTCTTGAAGCACAAAGGTATTTAGTTTTATTGTATTTAAATTGAGATGAACCATGTTTTACTGTTGTTTCTTTCTATCATTCTAGTCATCTTGTTTTCCTAGGCATTATGCTATATGGGTCCTCATATTGATTGCACATGTCTTGGTCAACATTTTCAATTTAAATATAGAATTTTCTATTGCCTAAGCTTCCGATATCAAAGATCAAGAATGGCATGAATGGTTCACTTGCGATTGGTATTTAGTTATTCGTTGTTACACATTATATCCTAATGGTTTGCTACGATATGCAACTGATGTTATTATGCAAGTCAAAGATGCACACAGCAGTTGGTACCAACGAAAGCTTTTCGCACGTATGTACAGTGGCTGTTGCAGCATATGCTATCAACCAAGCAGACGGTCAATATAGTCAAACTACTTTTTGACTGGTGGTGAACTTGGTGGGCCTTTATTGCTTGCAAAGGATCTTTCGGGGGGAGCAAGAGCAATTGTTTCTTAGTCAATTTATGTAGAATCTAGCTGAGTCCTATCTAAGAGCAACTAAACTACTAAAGCATAATTTGTTCTAGGTAAACTTTACTGTTTCTGCCTACAACTTAGATTGCAATTTGCATCGAGTTGAAGAATGTAATAGTTGTTTGGAAAGAACTTAGAAGAAAAGCTTGCATGTTAGTAACTCAACATGTCATGGGGAGGCTGTCTTTCTTTGGTTTCTCTGTTAAGTAATTTCTGTTA
Source organism: Curcuma caesia (assembly GCA_037834155.1). Classification (NCBI taxonomy): domain Eukaryota; kingdom Viridiplantae; phylum Streptophyta; class Magnoliopsida; order Zingiberales; family Zingiberaceae; genus Curcuma; species Curcuma caesia. The sequence goes on along the minus strand of JBBMKF010000007.1, from coordinate 4,167,487 downwards.
TAGAACTTATCCTCACGTTCTTACCTTACAACATTTTTGTATGACCTATTGTTTTATAAAGTAATGCACATGTATAAATATAAAGAGATCTAAGGAAGCTGTTTTTTATTTCAAACCTAAGATGTTCAATTACTGGAATAGATTTGCAGGAAATGTCAGTTGACAATAACGAGTAATACATGGCAACTGTGTCTTTGATGAACACCCATTTGAACTTGTTCAAACTCATTTAATGTTCAATCCATTGTTATTCTATTCACAATAAACACAATTTTTGATATATAATTTTTACATGACCATAACAGGGATTGCCCGATAGAATTGCAGGAGGCTGTGGCTACTATCATCTTTGCTTCACCCAGATGTTCTGATTTGCCAGAATTATTACACTTAAGGAACTTATTTTCTACAAAATATGGAAAGGAGTTTGTTGCAGCAGCATCTGAGTTGCGGCCGGAAAGCAACGTTAATCGCACAGTAAGGAACACAGTCCATCTTCTATTTGCTTCTTTTGCATCTTATAGTTAGCTTTCTGCTGTAACTTTTTCAGATAATTGAGAAACTTTCAGTGAAAGCTCCGCCTGCAGAATTGAAGATTAAGGTTTTGAAAGTGATCGCGCAAGAGTACAATCTTGAGTGGGATTCATCAAGCACTGAAGCAGAGCTTAGTAAAAAACATGAAGACTTACTGGTAAAGTATAATTTCAGCTTTATGATCTCTTCATCATTTTATTATAAATCATCTTCTGAGATCATTAAGACTTGGCTATTATTAACCATATGACTCCACATGGATTTGCAGTATATAAGTTCCACGAATTCCAACTTAAGGCTTGTTATCTACATAATTACTTGCCTTTCCAACTTAAGACTTACAGTAGTTGTGGTTTAGGGTCCATTCGTTTTGCATAAAATTCTGATCTATGAAAATTGTTCTCTCCTTTTCCAATATATGGCATAGTGTAAAATTATTAGTCAATGGAAAATATTTTAGTTCGAAACAAAAATGTACGAGAAAATGACTTTCACTTGTATCAAATTTTGGTCAACAGAAAATATTTAGTTGATTAACTGGAAATGTGAGATAGCCCTCTACACAAATAGTGGAAAATAATCTATTTTCCAACAATACACTCTTCTTTTTACCTCCAAAAATTATTTTGATCTTTGATGCCTCTTGTAGAGCATCCTTACTCTTTTCCTGACATGATTTTGCCTTTTTAAGTTACTATTTCAACTTCAGCTACTAGTTCTACATCCCATATATCACAATTTTGAATGATATATCAAATTGCGAGTAATACATATCGTGACACGACTATCAGTTACATCATTGATAGTCGCGAAGCATAAGATTTCCTTCAGCATATAATCATAGATCAAATTGATGATTTTTTGTCTCTGACATGTCATTAGAAAGCAGGCAGTAAACGTAACTCATGCATATACTATGGTCCTGCTTTAGGGAAGAAAGAAAAGTGAAATTGTTATGCATAGGAGTGAAATTGCTATATCTGACAATCTATTACCTGCAGGGTGGTCTGAATCCTACAAACTCACAAGGATTGATTGAGAGATCCTCTGTTACTTCGCCGAAGGAAGGAGTTCCCACATCCACTGCCACAGAGGACCAAAATGATCGACGGCCCCAGTCCCTGACCCGTCAGGTCAGTAACACACCCATCGTCTCCACTCAAACGAGCAAACTCTCTTCAGCAGATGCTGTGACAGTGGATGTTGTAAATAGTCAAACTGAAGCGATATCGATACATGAAAAATCACAATCCCCTCAAAGCTCATCAGATATCCTGGAGAGAGCTCGAGCTGCAATTGCTTCCGCCGAGCGGGCATCTGCGGCTGCACGGGCAGCAGCTGAGCTCGTGAAGGCCAAATTGCCGCGCTAATCCAGCAACTTAAGCCATGAGGCGGCTGTTGTTTACAGGACTATTCCTAAATGTGAATGTGGTTGCCTGGATGGAGTGATGTTTATATTGCTTTCATGGATAAATTAGACATGAGAGAGATGGCCATGTCTCAAGATCTTGTTAAGATTGTGAGTGTAGTGATATTGCAATGCAGTATTATATTGTGGCTTTCCCGGCAATCTACTTGCTTGCTGATGATAAAATCGCGACTAAATCTATCTAGATGAACTTTGACGTGTATGAAGAGATAAGCATTGATCAATGTGATTATAAAGATGAAATGATATTTCTGATGACAATCATAACTCAAACTCATCTCAGTGTTGATCTCAGAATTTCTAAAACATCCATATGTAAGAAGTATTCAGTATTGTTAGGGGTATAATAGAACCGAGCCAAGTCGAACAGTAAGAGGCTCGAACTTGAGCTCGGCTTGTTTTCCTTAAACTTGAGTTTGATTCGAATTCGATTCGAATTTTAATTCTTAAGCTCGAGCTCAATTCGTAACGAAATTAAATAGTTCGCGAATGGTTCAAATTCGATTTAAAAATGATTCGTTTTAAAGTTAAATGAATTTAATTCGAACTCAATTAAAAAATAACTCGTTTAAAAGTTAAACGAGCTTAGTTCGCATTTGACTTGTTAATATATATACACACACGTTTATGATCCTTTATACGAACATGTTCGCAAACCTTTATATGAATATGTTCACGAGTTCACAAATCAAATACTGTTAAACTCGAGCTCGGCTCGATAATCTTTTCGAGCTCGACTCATTAACTTAATTGAACGAACGAAAAATGAATTTTTTTTAAATCGAGACTCGAATAATTTGTGAGCAGTTTGGTTCATTTATACCCCTAATTATTGTTCCTAATACATACCCTGCCATTCTAGTAGAATGTTTGTGTCAGAATATAGGATGAATAACAGATAGGAAGAAAAAAAAGAGACAGCATAGAAAAGCTACTCAGATGGTGAAAAGCAAGAACAAGCCTTTAATTCAATCACAAGCATGTTAAAACAGAGGCCCATCGACAAGTCTAAAGACAAATTAAGCCAATCAATTCTATTGAAAAGCAGAAAAAGATAGAACATGGAAGAATTTGCATGTGTCAAGAAACAATGAATTAATAGCTTGCACAGTGAGAATCTAGCCATGATATAATGTCATGAATAACACTTGCGATTCTTTCGTCTGGCTCGCCTTCTAGGATGGCATGGTAGCCTTCTTCGTACAGCTTTAAGGTTTTATCTTTTGTGCTAGCTTTGCTGTAGAGGAACTTGCTAACTTTTGGGTCTGTAACTTTGTCCGCGGCGCCATGGAGAATGAGCAATGGAGAACAAACCTGAGAAATTTGCTGGGGTCAGTTTAGAAACTTGTTTTTTCATGTAATCATGATTCACTTAATCTAGTCCTGTGTCAAACATGCTAAAGGCAAATACAATAACAGAAACAAGTCGACAATTTGAAAAATTTTATCGAGTGAAAAGAAGTATCGGGATTACGTAAGTCATGGTTAATAAGATATTGCCCTTTTGGATGCAAGCATTGATCAATATTCGTTTAGTGACATGCGAACATTGATAGAGAAAAACAGTATTTGCATTAGTTTCCTAGTCTCTAAATAAACATTATCGGGTAGCATGGATGACTTAGAAAGTGTGAGTTAGTTTATAATGGACAGGGAAACTACATTAGATACTTGGGAAGTTTCAACAATCAAACCTGATGAGGGTTACATTATACAATCAATTGAATTACCTTTTTAGGCTATATAATTCACAAGCTTTTCTCTTTTTTTCTACAAATGCAGTATCTTGCAAGTTCAGTCAAGGAATATGTTTGTGACAAATATTCAAGTAAAAGAAATCTTGAAGGAAAAGTTAAAAAAAAATTACCTTGTCCAGTTGTGATTCGATGTCATGTGTAGCCTTTATTAGCTCAACAGCTGTTCTTAGCCGCATTTGGTCAGAATATGAAATCACATTGAATTCCGCCTGAAAAATCATTTGTCTCCGGGCAAATAATTGTTAAGAGAAATAGTACAAAGTAAAGAAAAATCTGGCAATCTAATTAATTTAGTAAATGAGCATTTAGATTTTTCACAATCACTTGATTTGGAAGTCATTATATACGATAATCATAAACACTCAGATGCTGTTCAAATCCTCTGAATGAAAACATGAAAAACAAAATTTATTTCTTCTTTCCCAGAAAAGCCATCAGAATTGAGATTGAGATGAAATGATCTAAAACATGAAACAAATTCAATAAACAAGAGAACAAGAACAAACAATTAATACTCCAATGACCAGACAAGACATCTAAATTAAGTGTTGAATTAAAATATTATAGATCACATGCTGAATAATAAATGTACAAGTCTAACCGTGTTTCTTTTCATGGGATCTCTGAATGCTAGATCTCCTAGATCTTTCTGGGGGAACAACTTTGCCTCAGGTAGAATGTATGACATGAGACTTAATGCCTTTAAAACTGGTCCTGGTGGTGTCACTTCTTCTGCAATCTTACCACTTCAACAGTTAAGATTGAATTGACAGATTCACACAAGAGAAAGATCAAGATAGTATGATGAATTATATTGGATTGTTTCACTACACACAAGACTAAAACCAAGAGTCCAAATAATGATCAGCTATTCAGCATCTCGATATTTGTTTGAGAAGATATGAAACAATAATAATAATCCCGTATTCCAATCAATTGCATCAAGCATCATATTTATTTGGTTACGATTGTCACATGCAAAATACCATGTTCAAACTTTAATATTAGGAAGATTTACTAAGAAAAAAATAAAAAGTTTCAAAAATTCATGCTCAGATTCAATCTGATTTCCACAGGAGGATTCCAGCAAGGCTGCTAACCCTCTTGAGCAAATACAAGGCGCCGCATTTTGAGTTTGAAATAGTAATATTAAACATATAATAGCTGATCTTGTTAATACAATAAGCACTATGTTGTGCGGCTGAAAATGGCTTCGATAATGGAGATGCTTGTGTAGTCAGATAGGGACTATTGAGTAAGATATCTAAACAACTATCTTCTTGTAGGTATCTGAATGTAGTCGATAGAACAGGATCTTATGCTATGTTTATCAAAAGCACATTGATTTTCTCCTTTTTTACATTTTTAGAAGAAAGAAAGGGTTCAAACACAACTAAGTAAACAAGGATGGAGGATTTTATCTCAAAATCTTGTAATACCACCTAAGGTTTTACCAGCTCCACTAGCTAGTACCTTCAACCCCAACGAGGATGCTAATCATAATTTTTGAGAACCTGGGATCAATATTTAACATGAGCTAAATTATCCAATTGTTAGCAAGAGTCTTATATAATCAACCTACTATTCAATACTCGTTAATGCAAATCCCTTTTAATGCTTCAACTAATTCATCAAATGAGCATCCTCTAAGAATGCATGAGTTTCTAACAAAGAATTTTGACCGCATTAGTCAATTTCTCATTCCTGCGCTTTCAACTTTTAATACAAGTTAAAAGAAAAAAACAATTATAAAGCTTATAAATAAATACAAAATCCATGATCATATAATGTTGTGGGTTTTACTAAATTTCATAGAAGAATTTTCAGCTGTGTGTTGCAGTTGTAACCTCTCTAATCTCTTGTTGCATCAAATAAAAAACTTAGCTTTGTCACCAATAGTAATTTAGGTACTTTTTCTCAAGTTCTAAAGAGTAGTACAACCTTTATGGGATATGATATACTGTAACAACTGATAAAGCTATTATTTACCTATATGGTATATTCTATCCAAATTAGGATAACAAATTTAACAAAATACTAGACATCTATTTGGAGTCTTGGCGCAACGGTAAGGTTGCTGCCGTGTGGCCTAAAGGTCACGGGTTCAAATCCTGAAAACAGCCTCTTGCCAAAGGCAGGG
>JBBMKF010000007.1:4086185-4107933 GCA_037834155.1 Curcuma caesia | reverse complement strand
TTCGAACGGAGACAAGGAACAAAGACGAGATTCCATGAGCGGAAGCGATCCAGCGAAGAGTGGCGATTTGGGATTGCTATCATTGAAGAGGGGAGAGAGCAAGCAACCATGGCTACCGGATGATCGATCTCTCTAGGGTTTGGATAAACCCTAAATCCCCCACAAAATCCTTGAAAGAGCTCTCCACGTGTCAGTCTTAATTAGGTTTAGTTGTGTTTTGTTAAACTAATATCTTAATTAAGCTATTAAACAAGCATCTCAATTTGGCGGGCTGCGTCCGCACCCGCTCCAGCCATGTTGGATCCTGGATCAGAGCCCAGCCCATCGACGCCCATCTGTATAACCAGTACGGACTGCAATTGGCCCACAGAGCCGCTTCAAATCACAATAAAGGTACGGAATGGGGTAGAGCTAATATCACGCGTGACGTACGCTGGATCCGTAGGGAAAGCTGATTTGAATAAGCTCCCGACACCGAAATTCAATCAAAAGGTGACGCGTTACTAATGCGGACGGGACCACCTATTTCTTCCAATAAAATCACAGAACTCATAGCACTATGCCTGTTCCGTGTTGGTAAACAATTGATAATCCTCACGGATACGGATTGTCCTCTTGCGCTTCCCCAATTGGAGTTCGAATCGGGAAGCGATAGCGCGAAAATGTTCATGGCGAAAGCCCATTCCTACTTCAACTTTCTAGCCCAACTCGAACCCTCTCTTTAATTGGTCCATATCGTGGCTTCACTGATGGGACCGCTTTATCCAGGAATATGAGTCCAGGTATACTAATGGGTAACTCCAGCTACTCTCCCGATCGCCCCACCTCTCTCTCTCTCTCTTTCCTTTCGTCGAGCTTTCGTCTTCTCTGGATTCGCGTGCTGATCTAAAGATCGACCAATTTGAATTCTGAACTCTCTATTGATCTGTTCTTTGATCGATCTCCTCCTTCTTCATCTTCTTCTTCTGAGAGAGTAAGGATCATTGATTCAATGCTGCTTCGCTCTCCTTGTGTTCCAGTTCCTTTTCTTCCTTGCTCTTTTGCCTTTAGCAGCAATGTTTTCTGACAAAAGCAGTTAATTTGATGCCTTCGATGTCACTACTCTTCTACCCTTTGCGTTTTCCGCATCTTCCATTGGCTTCACGGCGCTGAGGTTTCTCTTCAGGATCCTAATCCAAATCTAGAAGCTCGTAGCTTCTGAGATTGGTAGCCGAAGTAATGGCGACAAGGTCCAACTCCAAGGCTAGGCTTGGTGCCAAGCCGATGCAGCAAGCAGTGTTCGAGCTGAAGCAGCGGGTGGTGCTGTCGCTTAATAAGCTCGCCGACCGCGATACCCACCGGATCGGGCTCGAAGAGCTCGAGCGGCTCGCCGAGAACTTGAGCCCCGAAATGGTTGCTCCATTTCTGTCGTGCGTCGCTGAGACTGACTCCGATCAGAAGAGCGCGGTACGCCGGGAGAGCGTGCTGGTGATGGGCACCCTCGCTAGGTCCTACGGAACCCTTCTCGTTCCCCATTGCGGAAAAATTATATCTTCGATTCTTAGGCGGCTGAAGGACACGGATTCCGCTGTGCGGGACGCTTGCATCGAGACTTGCGGGGTTCTGGCTACCAGTATGGCGGGGACCGGCGGCGGTGAGGGAGAGACTGTGTTTGTGGCTTTGGCCAAACCCCTCTTCGAAGCCCTGGGAGAACAAAACAGATACGTGCAGGTGGGTGCCGCCCTGTGCTTGGCGAGAGTTATCGATGAGGCTAGTGATGCTCCTCAATCCATCTTCCCTCATATGCTTGCGCGTATTATAAAATTGCTGAAGAACCAGCATTTCATGGCCAAGCCGGCGATCATCGAGTTGATCAGAAGCATCATACAGGTTCAGAATCGTGCTTCATTCCAGCAAGAGTCATTTGCAATTTTTAAATTCATTTTCCTTTAGGTACTTGTCTTTGTGCTATTAATTTCCTGGGATCCTCCGATCAGTAGTTTGTCTGATTCGATATTAAGCATTTCAATTCTATACGGGTAATATCATGAATTTCACTTTTGGAAAAAGATCACAATGTATGTTTTTTCTTCTTATGCTGACTACAATCTGGTTTATCTCTTTAACAAATGAAGTAGTTTGATTCATCTGAAGTGAACTTTAGTTCCTTGCTGGTACAAATTTCTCATAAGAGATTACTAATGTAGTGATTTCATTCACTTTACGGGTTCCTGGTGTTTCTTTGTTCTTCTTACTGAAGAATAACTTGCCATATTATGCTCCCAGGCAGGATTTGCTTTAGCAACTCAAACATTGTCTGCTGCAGTAAATAGCATTCTTGATTCTCTCAAAAGCAATGATTGGGCAACACGCAAAACTGCGTCCTTAGTATTGGCTGCTATTGCTGTAAACCCTGGATCTTCTTTAGCACCGTTGAGACATTCTTGCATCCGTTCCCTCGAATCCTGCAGATTCGACAAGGTTAGTTCTTTACTGATTTCAGATGTTTTGAGCTTCATCTCCAGATGCAAAAGTTTGCTATTTTTCAGATCAAACCTGTGCGCGACTCGGTTTTGCATGCAATACAATGTTGGAGAGTTCTACAAGGGAGTGGTTCTCTTGAACCATCAGAAGTTGGATCATCCATAAAAGGTTTGAAGAGTGCATTTAGCTACTAGGGGAAAAAACTAAACTATGATTGCTATATCATTCATAATTGAGCATATCTTCTTCCTTTTTCCTTCATTCATTCAGTTGTAGTATATGTAAAATTCTCGAACTAAGAATTCAATCTTAATCCACCTCTAGAACTAAGAATTCTGAGCCCTTGAGAATGATCACTGTTTGCTCGTTTTACATGCTAAAGTTATTTGGTAATTATTTTGTGCATTTACTTAGCTTGCATTGAGCAAGTGACTTAGTTATTTACCTGCTCCTGTTTCTTTTGTTTTTGATTCACAATCCACTATCCCTTACATATAACAAAAGTTTTTTATTTCCAGGTATTTTACTAATGGTAGTTTTCTCTTTCGTGACAGAAAATTTTGGAGGTGATATTAATGATGTCACTAGTGATAATGGATGGGGAGACTTATCCTTCAGAAAAACTGGTCCAGTTTCTGTTTTAAGTGGAATTTCTACCTCCTCAACACATAAGACAGCTCATGGACCTGTCAAAGAACTGTGTAAAAGTAATACATCGAATGGTCAATGCATGAAGTTGAGGGATTGGCAGGTTGAGATATCAGTCCCTAAGACTCGTGTTGTGTCACTGGTTACGGATGATTGTAGAGTGCCTTCAAGGGTTCGTGCAAGAAATGCCTTTGAAAGAGGGGTAGTAAGTTCCACTAAGTTGCATGATACAGTTTTTGATTGTGGCTCTGTGGATGTGGATGAAAAACCTGAATTCTCGTGCGTATCAGATCTAGCTAGTAGGAGCCATGGGATGAAGCATGAAATAGTATCCCAATACTGTCATGGTGATAATGGTTCCACACATATTACAGGAAACAACAATTTAACTGCTGAGGACACTGGACCAGATTGCACAGGGAACCCAGATAGGAAGAGTGTGGATTCCACTGTTACAGACTCATGTTCAAACAGTATGCATGGATGTTGTTTACGTGCTGCAAATGAATTGTCCTTCATCAAGCAAAAACTCTTTGAAATTGAAACTAAGCAATCAAACTTACTGGATCTCTTAAAGGTACTTTCTTAATGCAGTAGACTTGTTTGATTTTTGGTTGTGAACCTGATGTTGATATACAGTGGTATGTTTTATCCAATATCTCTAAGTTTTCTATTTATTACAGGTGCTCACTGAAAATTCAATGGATAATCTCTTACAACTACACTCTAAGGTGAAGAAATTGGAGCATGTAGTAGACGGAGCGACACGTTCTGCTGCTGAATGTAAAAATCTTTCAAGCCTGGCATGCTCAAAACTTCTCGAGCAAGAGCAAACTATTACTTCATCCCTTAAGCTTACCACACTCACACCTAAGGCTTCAGTGGATAACCGCAAACTACACTCACCATTATCATCAAAAAGCATGGGGATGTGGGGGGAAAACATTTCTCCCATAGGTAGATCTAACATTTCAGTCAAAGAAGTACAGTTTTTGAAGGATTCAGCACTTGACAAGCAAAGGAATCCAGTAGACACCCTTAAACCAAATACCTCTGGAAGAAACCTTAGATCTGTAAAAGGTCAGTTAAAAGATAGAAACAATGTTGCTGATAGTGTTAGCAACTTGGAAGCCATGTCTGGAATTTGGAAGAGAGTTAACAGCTTTCTTAATATGGGGAATATTGAGTCAGCATACGTGGAAGCCATTCTTTCCAATGATGATCTTACTTTGGTCCAGCTTATGGATAGAACTGGCCCTGTTTTAGATAGATTGTCATTGGAAACAACCAATGATGTACTCACTTTCATGGCTGCAAGCTTTGCTGATCAAAGATTTCTGGAACGTGCAATTCCATGGCTGCAACAAGTAATTTGCTGATCCCACTATCATAAGATGATACATAACTTCAGAATGCTTTTTTACTACAAAATAACTTCCTTTTTTCTTGCTTTGCTTTGTAGGTTGTTGAATTGAGCAAGGCAAATGGGTTGAGGCAACTTTTTCTGTCGACAAAAGCACAGACAGATTTCTTGTTTGCATTTCAGGAAGCAGCAACTAGAGTGGCAGCTGATCCAGTACTGAGGATGTCCATTCCTCCTCTTGTAGCAAAATTGCATCAGCTGTGGCTTGAGACTCCATGCAGGTAAGTAAGCTTTACCTCTTTCAGAAGTGTTACAAACTTCTCTATTACCATTTCCTCTTGATAGTGATAAAGTGAATGGAACAGACCTTTTCCTCTTCTATGACATTCAATTTTATTGATAGTGATGAAGCGAATCAAGTACTCAAGGTCACCAAAACATATTTTGAGCCCACTCGTCCTAGCCCCCGGGGGTTATAGTGCGATGGTAAGAGATTGAACGACCTCCACAAGGGTTCAAATCTCATCTAGAGTATATTATACTTAGGGAGTTTGAAAAAAATATTAGTCACTAAGAACTGGATATCTGAATTATCATAAAAAATAAAAAATACTCATCCTGTCATCCAAGATGAAATAAGAATAGTACTCTCATTATACTTGATGAGTGTTTGTAGTTTATGAAGCTGATTAAAAGAGTGATAGGTTGTAGTAAGGTTTAAAGTATGGATTGGAGCTGAAGCTTTCATTTCCAACTGAAATAGTAGGTACCATTTCAATCTCTTGTCATTTTCACAAATGATACACTTCAAAATATCTGGAAATGACTTAAATAGATATTTTAAGTTTATAATCCTCTCTAATTTGTTGATTTACCTTCAAATATAAATTTATAGCAATCAAAAGATCAAGTAAATTTCTACTTTGCTTGAATTAGAAGAATTCTATAATTACTTTATATTAGGTCAAACAGTTCTCTTAGAACTCAGTTAAATAACTTAAATAGGTACAACTGAAACTAAAATAGTTATAAATAAAATATATGAATATATTTTTGTTGTATCATTTCTATACAGTCTTGCTATCTTGATGCTCTGCTCGATGGTGAAATCTCTTCTTGTTGTTGTTGTTGTTTTTTGTATTCATTGAAGCTAAGTTTTAATTGCAAATTGCAGTGAAACAAGTGGAATCAATTTTGCTCACTGATGTTACTCATTGCTGCAGGAGGAACCTTCCACCAAGAGGATGATAGATCACAAGGGAGCAAGGGATGTGCTTTCTAGTTCTTGGGATTGATCTCTTCTTTTGCCTTGTTATGTCAAGTTTTCCAAATGTGTCCTTGAGAACTTTGGAACATGCTGCTTCTCAAACAAAATGTCATTTTGTTCTAATAATTTCGTATCGCATAGTTAAGCTAACCAATGATTCCATTACTCATTAAACTCTGATTTGCATCACTGTGCTTGATAAGAAGAACAAGAGAAGCTTAAAGAAACATAATGGAAGAGAATGATTGATAACTTGAAGCCAAATAGTCTTGAAATAAAGTTGTGAAAATGAAAAGTAGATGAAAACAAACTGCTACATAACTGAGTATTGCTTACCACAACAAGATCAAGATGTGTTAAAGAAAAAACAAACTATTAAGAAGCAGCAAGAATCCCTTAAATAAATAATGTTAGTGTATGTACTCCAACATCTCATATTCTTCAGAGTGATTAATGAGGTACAGATAGTGCTAGGCTAAGATTTGGGGATTGGGACTAAAACAAAAGGCCAAATTATTCATCTCTCATTAGAATGACTTTAGGGAAGCTGGTTGACATCTGCTCAAGTTGCCAGTAAAAGAGGAAATTAAATAACAGGAAAAGGAACAAAATGGAGAGATGTGATTTTTCCTTCTTTTTTTTTAGTTATGGTGGCCAACAAAATGTACAACTGCTTCTGCAATACCAGAACTCAAGCTATCCGGCAGCCCATCAATGGAGCTACTACACTGTACTAAGGCTGGCAAGAGGTTCATACTTCTTTCATATCTTGCTAGCTACTCGGAGTCAAAGTTGCTGGCTTAATCGTATCATCAGGCTTGGAGGCAACACCAGTGCTCGAGGAGTTAGTTTTCTCGTTCGATAGGTCAGGGTCGCTAATTTCTTCCAATCTCATAGTATGGGCAAAGTTCTTTGAAATCTGTTCAATAAGGTTGCCGGAGAACGCAGCGGCTGGGCTCCTTTGGTCTTCCCGAAATCCCGCTGGGATAGGCCCTGCTGAGTTGGATAGCTGTTGCTGGAGGGCCTTCCTCTCTTGCATGGCCTTCTCCCTCTCCTCATAGAACTCGAAATCATCAAGGATTGATACTTCATATTCATGCTTCTTAAATATGTTAAGCATCTCCAGTCCCTGCTCTAATTTCACCTGTGTAACAAAATAATCTTAGTAGACCAGCAAATGTTGCGCAAAATGAACCGCCTATGTAAACAATCACTACAGTGCAAGAGAAAAACTAAATTCTCTTCGTTCGTCGTGTTTACTTCAAGATTCACAAAACAATTTGGAGCAGATACCCCTCAGGGTCAAGTTCCAGTTCAAAATTGAATGATTTCAAGTATACTTTGGATCAAATTTTGCAGGATTGAAGGAGAAACATACCTCTTGGGTGTCTCTACTATTAGTGACAGGCTTATTATCATTATTTTCAAGAATAATATGCCGAAACATATTGTTCGGAACATCTTTCACTATATGCCACTTGACAGGGAATTGGCCATTCCACTTGTCTTGCTGCCAATAATCCACACTTTTTTCAAAATCAACTGGTCCGATCATTTCAGCTACCCCACAGAATTGTGCACTTGCATTTACCTGTTTATGGTTACCAATTTTTTGAACAGCAATTAGTAATATGCGTGTATAAATAAAGCATAAAAAAACAGTTGCCAAAAGAAAATTCAGTAAATTTAGTATTGAAATTTGATAGAGCAAAGAGGAGTGCGCGAGGAGTTACTGAGAAAAATAAGAAAACTGGGTGAGGATCTTCTTTCTTCTTTGCTTCATGGTATGCAGAATCTAACTTGCGATTCCCATTGGAAGTGCTTGCCCAAACACCATATTTGATGCTCTTATGAACATTATCCTCAGTGTATGATTTAATTATGAAAAATCTGGCATCCTTATAGTCTGTCATAAAGTCGGGGCTATTATAAAGAATATGATCGACCCTTGCAGAACTGTTATTTGGATTGTCCACAGAAGGATTCTTTTCATTCATCTGATTCTTTGCCCTATTTGCTCGTGGTCCTCGGTTTTGTTCATTAAGAAAATCAAGAGTGCCATTACAATTGCATAACAGAGCACTTCCGATTCCTTGCCTCCTACCTTTCTCTGTAGTAATTGCTCCCCAATCCTTAATTCCTGAGTTCGTAAAAGGCGTTCCAAATGTATTGCCATGATATACACCAGCATGAGGATATCCTCTATCAACAGAACCTATGGAAGATCCAAAACCATATGAGGATCGCTGCTGCTGTGAACCCTGAAATCAATAGAATAATAAAGTGAATACACTTTCAAAAAGGAAGTTCCTCTGCATAAATAATTAGTTGTAAGATAGTATAAACAACTCGATCTCTGTAAAGAACTGTAATCGTATTTTAAGAGGATAGAAACAGAATTGATGACAATCGCCCCCAAATTAGCTAAAACATATCTAAGTGGCAATAGTGACAATGCAAATCTGAAAATGCAAAGATTCAGACTCGACCAATACTCATTAATAAAATGCAGAACAAAAAACATTTTAAAAAACATCCAGTCATCGTCGATGGACTCTTGTCCGAGTATGAGAATAAGCTTTCTAATGAGAACATTTGTGCAAGATTCCTACCTCCTGAAAAGTGAAAAACAAAAATCATGGTAGATTAGTAACATGTGAAGTGTATATGCACAAACAAGAAAACAAATCACAGAATTATCCTAATGAAGCGCAGCTGAGATCATAGAGTAAGATCTTCAAGTCATATCAAGATCAAATTTAACTGTGTATGACAACCTCCATATTGTGGTACAATATTAATGCACGCAATTTAGTGATCGTACCATGATTAAAAGAAGAGAAAGAACTAAGTGCAGTGACCACAACCAATATTAACTTTTGCAGCAAGGAAATTTGTAGATAGTAAATTATTTTCAAATTTCAACTAGGCTTAATTTCTTTCATGCAAATGAAATGTTCATTTGTTCCTTTCCTAACAAATAAAAGGTATTAGATCAAATTGCAAAAAAAAGTTCAAGCAGCAATAGCATAAGAAATATAAGAATGTTGAAACCATATATTGAAAATCTGCAGTCAAACATAAAACTATGTAAATACATAGTTTCCATGTCATAAAATAAGATAACCAATAAGGAATGAGAAACTACCATTCCAAAAGGAACTGTGCTTTGCCCAAAAGAGTGAGCACCCATAGGTTGTGGTGAAGCTGCAGGTGATAATAATGGAGTTGCAGACCTTGTTACATCCGGGGATCTCAACCAGTCTGAATAAAACGCAAGAAAAAACAAACCATCAGACTTTGGGGCAAACAAAAACGTAAGTATTATTACAAGTATCAATAATATACCTCCACCAAAAGAACCATATGATAGTTGATACCCAGGTCTTGGACTGAATAGCTGGGCATTGAAATTTGTGTTGTCAGCAGGAAATGCACCCTGTTGATCAATTGGAAATCTCCAATCAGCTTGTGGAATAGGAGTCGCAGAAGAGATATATGGAATGTTGGTAGCAGACGGCTGCTGGTAGTATGGGCCTGGGAACTGGAATTGCTGAGTGGAGTAAAGATGGCCATCTCCATTAATAGAAGGTAGAGGTGTTGTGACAGGTGAATATGGGCCATATGGCATCTGAGGACTGTAACCATAGCCGGTGTAGACCAGTGAAGGATTCTCATAGATGCCCTACAAGAAAAGTATCGTAAGATTTTATCACAGAAATAAAACACAGAGACAAAGCTGTCATATAAATATTCATACTCACAGTTTGACCAACTTCCAGGTTTTCAAGATTTAGAAACTGAGATTGACCTTCCCAATCATTAATTGAGTTATCGTATCCTGATAAAACAGCAAAATGATCAAACATCTTTCTGCCTCATTTCAAAGTCATAATCAAATCATCTCAAATTAGATTGGGATAAATATTGTGTTTGTATCCAAATTCAAATTCATAGTCAAATACCCTAGAGTAAGTTGGGGCAAAAAAATATTCTATAAAAAACAGCAATGGTAGAAGTTGGATGAATTTGACAGAATGGAAGTAAACAAAGAATTTAACTAGCAGAAAGTATAGGTGCAAAGAAATCAAAAACACAAATGGACTATCATGGTTTTTCAATCTAAGATTTTATTTACTGCAAACACCAATTTGTATTCATCTTGGATATCTCACATAGGTTCATACCAGCAACATTTGCACAACTACAGTGAAGTCTAGGAAAACAATCATTCACATAATGTCACAAATGTGAATATGTAAAAGGTAGAGCTTGTAATCAATTTTTCATGAATATTAACAACATACTTAGAGTGCTATGTTAAAGTAAATCTGACCTCCATAAAAGGATTGTGCCTGAGGTGCAAATGAATGTTGTGGATACACCATATTATCCACATGAACTGGATCAGATGAACTTAAATTCCCTTGGACATCTCTTGTGAGATCCATGTCACTCGGACCATGTGAAGCATCAGAGGTTGCCACTTTCTCATTTTTAGTAGATGGTGGCTGATAGAAGGAAAAAAACTCTGTGATTATATTATACATCAGATAAAGCAGGCGCTAATGAAGAGTTACTTGTTTCCTTGTATTATCAACATTGAGTGGTTTCTGCTTGGTGTTTGTGGTTAATAGTGTAAGGGGTATATCAGTAAATATAAGTTGTGAATGAGAAAAAAAAAGTGTTAATCGAGAAGATACCTGCTTGCTTGAATTGTCAATATCAACTGTTTTCTGCTCAGTGTTTGTCAATGGTTCTACTGAATCTATTACAGAAACACAGGGCAACTTGTTAATTCAACCATAGCAGGATATGGTACAAACTCAAACAAAAAGAAATAGTGCAAGTACATGTATGTAGATGATCCACAAGTTAAGGAAAGTTACCACAATTATATGAATGTGTGATATACATGTGTGAATAGTAGTTAGAAATAAATAAGCCTAAATGTCATTTATAAATTCCTCAGAAATGCAAAATCATACATGCAACTGTATGATACAAAGTTACAACCGTGACTCATTGCATCAATTATCAATATGCATTATTCAAAGATTCAGAGACGTGACTAAATGAAGATGCATGTCAAAATTCTTGTAGCAAGTTAATAGACTGATAATGGAGATAATTGATATAGAGTATGTGATCATATTAGAGGAGAAAATAAGAATTAAAGTTTAGACAAATTAGAAGAATATGAAGATTTAAGACCTAATAATTATATTAAACTCTGGCAATACCGTGACAAATTATCTAGTGAGCATCATACAGAAAATTACAAAAAACAGTAAGTAGTGTCCTAATTCCCAAATTTTCATAAAAAGAGACAAAACTAAAAGCCTAAAATACTGTGGCATAACTAATGAGACATGGTAAAATATATTAGTTTAAAAAATGGACTTAAAATAAGTTAAATAATTAAATCTTGATAATCAGAAGTCAAGAGCTTGACAATCAAATTAAAATTAAAATCCACATAGAGGTAAGAAAATAACTGTAGTTGGTCAAAAGCAACATTGTTAAGACTTAGCTAATGTTAGTTGAGCAAATGAATTGAGTGCATAAAGGTATGATGGATTAAGGTTCAAGATATTGACTACAGTCAAATAATTACTGCAAACCAATAGGTAAAAGGATATAGATTCTCTATCTTTGCAAAGTAGTAATGCTTCAGGTTTACAGCTCTCATCATTGTTTCCCTCAGATTAACTAAAATGGGGATCGACCCTCCCAGATAAAGTAAATAGTACCAAACAATCTCAATATTGTACACTAACATCCTTGAGAATAAATCATTTTCTTGAAGACCATGTTGCTACAGAATTGCTTTTCTGCTTAATACATATTTCCTATATTTACATGCAATTTTTCACTTCCATCTGAAAAATCAGGATAACCAACACAATCCATAAGTTATAAATCTTTTTAGAATATACCCAAGTAAAAAAGTAAAGATGCAGTTGTTAGAATATAGTACGGATCACAAAATTCTTAAAATTGATTAGCTAATTATCATAATAATTTTTATAATATCTAACTGGATGACGTGGTATTCTGCATCTTTTACTATCTCACTACAACCATCAACCCTTATATTATTAATATCTCAAGTGCTGTACATGCCCATCATCTCTTATAGGCTAAACAACATTCCATGTGACCACTTCCCTCACCTTTAAGCCCCATATCCAATAATAAAAATTCACAGGACTCACTGCAAACTGCCTTGCTAAATTACTCACAGCAATGTGAAACTGCAACGTAACATGGTTTTAAATTATGTTTGTCTCCCTCAGTGAGGTCACGGGGACTGGCATTAGAACCCATAAAAACATCAGCAAATAAAACAAGCTCCAGGATCTGAAGAACTAGAGGGAGAGGTGGACAATGAAGCTTTGGCTCCATGTCAGACGTGGACAACAAAGCTATAGCATATGGCGACAAACTAGGTTGCAATGAAAAGAACGTTTGGTATGGTGGGAGATAAACGAGGTAGATTAAGAGCTCAATAACTATTCTTTCCTCCTCCTCTTCTCCTTCCTCATCCTCTTGTTTAATCATTTAATAGATGCCAACCAACACTATCCTGTACTGAGACAATACGAAAATTGGCATTTGAAACCTATGCAATCTAAAATGAAGATTGTCAGTATACTTGATCTAAATAAGATAAGGCCATAAAATAGGGTAGATGTAGAAATCAGATTCTCAGATTATATAACCATATACCCAAGTCATAGCTTCACCGTACCATAACTGCGGTCGTAGATCAACCCCTAACAGATTCGAATGAAATCCATTGCTCCAATTACTCTAGTAAATACAAATTACGGGGGCAAAAATTACCCAAGTATAAAAACGTCAAAACGAGATCTAATAAAAACACCCAAGATCAATCACCTGAATTCTCAACCCTCATTTTACAAAAACGCAGGAAATAAGATCAGAAAAGCCAAAGCAAAAAGATCATGTTTTTCCCATCCTTCAACCGTAATAACCCAATCAAATCCTACAACAATCACCTTTATGATTCAAACAGGAAAAAAGACGCTAATTTGATGGAAGAACACGAACGGGAACGCATGAATCTGGTCAACGAACATGGCATACCGATGCGATCCGGCGCCTGCTGCGTCGCCGCCATCTCGAACCCAGATCTCCAGCCCGGTCCTCTTCCAAACAAGAGAGGCAAGACAAATAAGCTTCCTCCACGATCCCTTCCTTGCGATCTCGCAGCACGGGCGGCGAGAGGTTTAAGATTGAGAGGAAGGGGATGCTCCGAGATGCAACTTGGATTGGGAGAAGAGGAAGGAAGGGAACGAAACAGACACCGCCCTTATTATTTATTGCTCATTTTTATATATAAAAATTATGAACGCATTTTTCTCACATATATCCTTAACTTTACAATTTAATACCATATGACCCCTCAAATTCCAAGTTACCAATATACCCTCAATCTATTATATATTTGTTAATAATTTACTTTAAGACCCCGGGTCAATTATAATTGAATTAGTAACGACGGAGTAGATTTATTGAAGTGGGCAAGGATCCGTCGTAACCAACTACAGCTTCTCGATTTGAGCAATGATAGACTATATGAAAATGCACCATGAAATCTTAGCATAACACATTGTATGTGTTATGCTAAGATTTCATGCTGCATTTTCATACAGTTTATCATTGCTCTTTATGAAAATAGACCCCTTCAAGATGATGAATATTGGATTTGGCAAGTCAAAATATAATTTTATCTTTGAGAATTATAGCTTTTTGTTTAAAGTAAATTATTAACTTCTTCAGCAAAAGATGAAATTTGTCACCTTAACGGTCTCACACGATCGATCTCACAACTATCCGTGAGAAGATAAATCGAGAAGAGAAATGATAGATTGCATAAAAATACAGCATTTCCATGCTGAGATTTCATGTTGTATTTCCATGCAGCCTATCATTTCTCTTTCATAAAATGAAATCAAATTTTGAGTAAATAAAAATTCACAATAACATGGAGGGTAAGGATGGTTAACTATAAATGGATAGGGTTAAGTTTGTAAAATCTTAGTTATAATGGGGCTATGTGCAATTTGGTGAAGGAGGAGCGGTCCGTAAAATGGAGAACTAAAAGGGCTTAGCGAAAAATTTGTAAAACCAACAAGAAAAGCACTCGACAAAGTGGAGAAGGAAAGGAAGAGGGTGGGTCAACTCAAATAAGAGGGCTTCAATTGAGATTTAAGAAGGTGGTGGACCAAGTTGACATGTGCCATGAATGACTCCGTTAAATCAATGATGATATGTGTTGTTTCCATCTAATATTTTAATATATAAAATCAAAACTCGACTCAAATGTATAAATGATTACTCGATGAAACCCTTATCTAGTATAGACTTTAAAAAATATATATCATTTAATTTTTTTTAAGGTTATGAATATTTTTTATATTGTATTCAAGTTATTTTTATGAGTTAGAGTTTGAGACTATTTAAGTTTTTATTTATATATTATTAGAGTATTATTTTTTATTTTAAATCAACTTTATTCAATTAAATTTAGATATAATTTTTTTTACATTTAATGATTTTTGATATTTTTTCTTAAATTTTGCTATAGTAATAATTATTTTTCTATTTAACGTCAACATCTTATAATTTGCAAAGAGTTTAATTATTAGAATTAACTAATGACACGGATAATTATTTTTGGGATGAAATATATTATCATTTTCTATTTTCTTAGAAAATGATTTCTCATTTTCTAGAAAATAAGATTGGAAAACACAAAGCAAACAGTAATTTCTAGAAAATAAAAAAATAAAAATGAAAAATAACCAAACCAAACGCCCTCTTAATTTTTCAAACATCTCAAACCAACTTAATCATCGGGCTAAATATTTGATTAAAATCGAAATAAATTAAATTAATCAAAATCGAATCAAATTTTTTTTAACTAATTAAACTGATTGAATTTTCAAATAAAAATCAAACAAATCAAACCAATAAAATATCGATTAATTCGGTCAAAATTAAATTAATCGAAATAAGTAATTTTTTTAAAATATTATGAAAATTTTACTAATTAGTTAGAGATTTATAAATTTATTTACTTAGTAATTTATTGATTATTTTTTATTTTACTTAATTTAATTTTAAAATCGAAACCGAATCGAATTAACCTATTTAATCAATTTTTTAGAAAAAAATAAAATTTTAAAATAATCAAATCAAAATTTTAAATTCAATCGGTTCAATTGATTCATTTGATTTAATCAAATTTTTACCCATCCTATAAGAATTAGGAGATCATCTCCTTAAGAACAGTTTTAAAATAATCACCTTCTTTCTTCTTAGTTTGCCTATAACTAGATTCTTCATAACTATAAAAAAAAAAAATCTAAGAATGGAATTTCTACTAGTCACCTCTTTAGATTTAAAAAAAAAATTTGAGTGTTTCATTTATTTCATACTAATGAAAAAAGAAATTAGTCACATGAAAATTATGTTGAACAGGAGAATCACGATCTACAATTCTAAATATAAGACATAGTTTCGATAATAAAATATGTGGTTTCTTAGATTTGTTAAAATAGATTATTTCAATGATTTTGAATAAAGATCTTTATCATTGTCATTGTCAACGTTTTTAATTAAGACAATTTTGACTTCTTCATCATCCACAAAACTTTTGAGCAGGAAAGTTAACAAAACTTTATTACTTTGAAATGATTAAATAATTTTTAAATTTCTAAATAGAAATATGGAATAATTGAAGAATAATTATGGATAATAAACAAATATCAATATCATGATAATTATGGACGAAATATTTAAAAGTAATTAATTGAGCTTGTTGCACTTCAACCGGACTTCTCCCGTCGTCCCTGGACGCGGGCTGAGGGCTCCCATCTTGACCATCGCCGCCGCGAAGTCCCCGGCGAAGGCAGCTCCGTCGGCGCTGTACTGCCTCACCAGCGCGTCCTGCGACCCGCCGTTCAGCAGCTCCTGGTCGGAGTGCAGCAGCCCCCTCCTGGCCACCAATCCCCGGTAGTAGGCGTTGTCGAACCGGAACGGCGTCTCGCTGTCGAGCGGCGCGAGGTTCGTGCCGCCGTCGGGCGAGCAGATGCGCCTGCGGCTGGCGGCGAAGCTGGGGTCGGCGTTGCAGTCGTTGTAGATGTGGGCGGCGAAGCTGGAGCACTGCGCTAGGCCGATGGTGTGGGCCCCGGAGAGGGCGGTCATGTCGCGCGGGCTGAGGCCCTTGTCGCGGAACAGGGAGATGAGCCTTGACAGGTCGTCGAACGGCGCCGGGATTTCTTCGTTGGCGGCGTCCTGGTACGCCGCCAGCGAGTCCCGGAGACCCAGTTGCACCGTCCATGTCGGTCCTCCGAGCTGCACACATGCAGATCACCACTACATCTTAAACCAATTCCGACGAAGCATAATTCAATCTAAAATTCCTCACCGAAGCGACGCCGTCGTGTGCAGCCAGCGCGAGGACGTCGGCGCAGGAGACGGTGGCCGGGCACTGAGCCTCCACACTGGCTTTGATGGAGTCGATGAGTTCAAAGCCATGGGCGGAGTTGTTGTTGGCGTTCGCAAACTTCTCGCTGGCGAATGCCGCCGTGCCATCCAAAAGGATCGATGCATCGCACCCCTGTTAATTACATCCTCAATTCCTTCAATATCGAGAAAAAGAAGAAGAAGAAGAAGAAGAAGAAGAAGAAGAAGAATTCATGGTACATTAACAAAGCAGTCGTGGAAGAAGAGGCGGAGAACGAAGGCAGCGTTCCTCGGGTTCTGCCGGACGGCCTCAGCCATGGCGGAGCGCACGATACTCCGCAAGTTGGGGCACGTGGCGGAGTAGAACGCAGGAGACAAGTGGCGGCCGGAAACAAGCACGGCGGCGGAGACGACGGAGAGAGCCAGAAGCAATCTGTGAATCATCGACGACGACGGCGATGCCATGCTGCAAGCTGCTGGCTGTTACGTTGGTTGCCCAATCTAGTTATGTCTTCTGACTTATGGAGACGACAAGTATATCTATCTATAGATCTATATATAGATTCATTCATGAATGTAGCTAGATATGAATCTAAGCTTTGAATTGATATGCAGTAGTAGTTAGGAGTCTGATAGTGTCAAATTAATCAACTTAATGCGCGTTGACTCTTTCATATATTTTACTTTGTCAGACATTAATTCATATAATTAAGCTAAGCTGTTGTGAATTGGTATAGAAGAGCAGGTATAGGAGTTTGACAATGTCAAATGTTTAAATTTAAACGTTTCTTCAAGAGTTTTTTTTAGGTTAGCTAGGTGGAGATAATCTTTCACGTGTTCTTCTAGATTTTGAATTTATAGAAAATTAAATTTAAATTTATCTGTTAAAACGACTTAGCAGATAATCTCAAATTGTGAACTATTTGAAATGAATATACTATATGAAAGATAGAGCTACTTTGTATGATCAAGTTGATATGGTTGAGTTGACTTAACTGAGCTGACTTAGATGGGTGTCGAGTTAGTCCTGTGCCAAGTGCCATGGTCAAGTTATCGAGTCAGTTGAGTTGTCGGGGTCAAGTTATCGAGGTCTGCGTGAAGCAGTTTCCTTAAAACAGATATGTCTTCCTCCGATTGGATATTACTATCGGCACTGGATATTACTACCGAGGTCTGCGTGAAGCAGTTTCCTTAAAACAGATATATCTTCCTCCGACTGGATAAAATAGCAGAATTGATATTACTATTGGCACTGGACGATCATGGCGAACTGAGTTTATACTCAAATATTACTACGAGCAGATCTCTATCGAGTGGAGTGCACAACATAGAAAAAGCAGAAGAACAAAATGGAATGGATTTGTTTCTTATTGTATGTGTTCTTTCTTCTATGGTCATAATTTCCTTACATAAGAGTTCAGACCCGAAGCAACAAACAATGATTAATTAATTGTCAATTATTGTCTTTACTCGTCGAGATCAAAACATTAGCCGCCGACCATTCATTATGGTTAGTTGTTTCACGTAGATGGTACTATTTGAGATCAAAACATTAGCTGTCAACCACTCATTATAGTCAACCGTTTCACTCAGTTGATTACGAATTTGAATAATAAAATATTAATTCATTCATTTGAATAAATTTTATTCTGATCGGTCTAACATTAGACGCACACACAAATGACAATTTCTAAGATTTATGTCCACAAAACAATGGATTAATTGTAAACCAACTTTGTCCGAATTTCATGGATTCCTAAAATAAATTAGAAATATAATTTATGTATATTCAAAAGTTAAGAATATTCACCTCATTCATTTATTGCTCTTTTGACCTCAAGAGAGAAGGTGGAAGAGGCAAAGATAAAACCACAATATAATACCAAAATTATACAACTTCAGTGCAATACTAAAACTTGACTTCGAACAGTACTTTAAATCTAAAGCAAAATTTAAACTTAAGATTAATATTTTTTTGAATCTAGTTCATACTTCGACGCTTTAGCTTCAATAGCACTGAAACCATGCTTCTTCATCATCCTCACACAGGAGAGGATCCAACCCCTGGCCACCTTCCAACTCACCGTCGGAGATTCTGGTGCAATTGAAGTCAGCTGAAGAAGTAGCACTCAAGCTGTCAGTCTGAGTAGAACAGATTAATCTTCTCGCACCTCGACAACTAGTTATTGAATCATTCACAATGAACTCAGACAGGGTCACTGGATCAGGAAGAACAGGATGTGTCATATTGCCAAACGATTCATCGGTAGGTATTACATTGGCAAAATGAGTTCTGCTCTTGGTTTGGATCGCAACGACGATCTCTGGCTCCTTGCCTTTTTCTTTGAATGGCTGTGCTACTTTGTTTTTCATCGGAGGAATTGACTTGCTGGTGGCCAAGCCTTTCTTCTTCCTCATGTAGGTGTTCCAGAAGTTCTTTATCTCATTGTCTGTTCGCCCTGGTAATCTTCCTGCTATCAACGACCACCTGCATGCCAATCAAAATCCTTGTTCTAAACTAAAATCCATCATAAAGATTAAAAAAACAAAACATGTACACCATAATGTACCTGTTACCAAGTAGGTTATGAAGCCTGACAATGAGCTCTTGTTCTTCCTCAGTGATGTTCCCCCTCTTGATGCCTGGTCTCAGATAATTCAGCCACCTCAATCTGCAACTCTTGGCACATCTGTTTAGTCCTGCAAATGAGTCCAAACTATATTCACAAGCATCATGCATGCATGTCCTCTAAGGATCGTCTTGTGATCAATGAACACCCTTACCAGCATTAGCAGGTAAGGTTCTCCATTTCCCCAGGCCATGAGCCCCAATGTAGTCTGAGAGCAGCTTGTCTTCTTGGCTTGTCCAGGCTCCCCTGTTCAGGCCTTCCTTGTCACAGCAAGCTTTTCTCATTGTTATTTTCTTCTTCTTCTTCTCTCGTTACAGGTTGCAACGTGAGTCCTGAGAACGAACTGAGGCCAAAGGGAAGGGAAGAGCATAATATATATACTGACCTTGAGATTGCATAAGGACCTTCTTCCAGCATTAAATGCCAACTGCAAGACAGCTCTGAGGACCACCCACTGGGCAAAACATGGCCATGTCACTCTTTCTCAAGTCCCTTGTCACTTCTTGCTTGATGCAGCAAAGGAATCTCGTTGCCACTGCCATTTCATTCTATGATACAAGTTTCAGGTCGTGATGGTAGGTCACCTACAGATATTAGTTATTCTGTGCAAGCTTGCACAGAGCCTGTTTGCCAAAGAAAGATCTCTCTCAGTCTCTTATGGTCAGTATCATGGATTTTGGAAGTTTAAGAAGGTGTTAGTTGATTATAGTCATCAGAGTAATGAGAAATAGTCCAGAAAGATTTCCTTGAAAAGTTGCCAGTATGTGCACAACACAAGCATGGAGGTAGAGGAGAGCTCCATTCTCTTTATCTTCAAGCTTTCATTAACCCTAAATCCACTTTTCCTTTCTCTGGTAAGGGTTCCCTTGAGTGGCCTGAAAGCAAGTACTTTTGAGTCTTCATTATGCTTGTGCTGAGAAAAAGCATTAAACAAACATTAAACGTGGTATTTGTAGACATCCACTGACTGCAGAGAAGTCCAAAAGATAAACCAATTCAACAAGTTTCTGACAAGCTTTAGGACACCGAATGGGAACTGAACAAAGTGTTCTTGCTGCTGAAAAAAAAATAACTGAAAGAAGTAACAAGGGTTGGAATTGAAGTTCAAGGTGATAGAGATGGATGATTATATAAAAAGAACATAATAAGTGAGATACTTTGAAGCAAGACTGACTTCTCTTTGTTCTAAAGCTTCAAATAATAATTTGTTTACATTTATCCCATCCTTTGTAACCTTTGAGATCTATTTCCATCTCTTTTTGTTGATTCAGTAGTGAGTATAAAAATGAAAATAAGATGAGTCGTTTAGTTTATTCCTATTTCTCTCTGTATCCA
Source organism: Curcuma caesia (assembly GCA_037834155.1). Lineage (NCBI taxonomy): Eukaryota > Viridiplantae > Streptophyta > Magnoliopsida > Zingiberales > Zingiberaceae > Curcuma > Curcuma caesia. The sequence continues at coordinate 4,087,727 of JBBMKF010000007.1, read as the reverse complement.
TTGAAGATTTAAACAAGCAGACCTGAAAAAGATATAGGAACTTATTAGAACTAAAAAGAAGAAGAGTGTTTCATGTATTCAATGTTGATCCTAATTATCTTATATTTTTAGTTTCTAAAGTTTTTCTCCATGGTTTCTAGTTCTATATCATGAGAATAAAACAACTTATTTAAAGGATATAGGATCTCACAAATTCAACTCCCACTTGGTCTACAATCAAGTTTTAAAGTATATCTATATTCTATTTTATGAACTTCTTTCCCTACCTACTAAGATCAACCATTTGTATAATCATTTAGATTGATATTCGAGTTGTGAGGGACGTCTGATGTGAGTATAATTATCTTTTATTATAACTTAGATTGATATTTCACCAACTACATTTCCTCTAAATATTTATAATAAAATATAAATTGTAATATTTTATTTTTTAGTTAATGAGTGTTCGGGTTAGAGCCGTTAATTTGAATTGGACTCATCGGATTAGTCCGCTCCGTCAAATACTTTAGGTAGGTTGGGTTGAATTTTTTAAATCTATTTTAAAGTGAATTCAAGTGGGCCGACCCGCCTAGGCCCACGATCCGCATGGGTCGACCCGTGGTGGGGTTGGGTTGCCCTGTGAGTTGAGAAATTTTATTTTTTTAAAATTTAAAATTAAAATAGAAAATTCAGTGAAATAATATGCTTGATATGTCTAAATCGCAATTCAAATTTAAAAATTTTAATATTTTTTTTATATTTTTATTTTTTGACAGATCCAGTTGGCTTGGGATAGAAATTTCTTAAGCTGCTAAATTAGTGGGTCGATCCGGCCCACTCCATCATATGATAAATTTCTGATGGATTAATCCGCTCCACCATAAGTTGATGTTCTAGTTAGGACATAAAATCATGGAGTCTTTAATTAAAAAAATATATATATATATATATATTATATAAATTTTTTCCATCTCATTTCATCGTATGATGGGTTTTTGATTAGTTGATCCACTCCACTATGAGTTGATCCGTTTGCCAACTCTAATTGGGACATAAAATCGTAGAGTCTTTAATAAAAAATATATATAATATAAATTTCTTTAATAATTTTTTAAATATAAGCGGGCGATCTACTTTCACAATTAATCGAATACAATTTAACTTTTAAATTATAAAATAAAATAAAAAAATTCATTCAATTATAAAACGTGTGGTTTGATTATTTAAAAATATTTCGTCGTTAAATTTTAAAAAAGTCTAAATATATTTGTTTTTACATTTTTACCCTAACTGATATTAGAAATTCAATGTCCTTACCTTTCTAGATAGTTCCACCAAAGTGTCTAAAGGGGTTCCCGATCCAACGGCTGAGATGGTTCCGAACCTTCTCGAGCTCACACGAAACGAAAGCCCTTCTCTCGTAAAACCCCATCCGCCTCACCTTCCTATCTCTATCTGAATCGCCTGCAGAGAAACTCTCCCGAGCGACCTAGCCCTATCCGCTCAAATCCCACCAGTTCTTCATCTCCAAGCTCCTGTTCGAGGTGAGATTTCCCTTTCCTT
>JBBMKF010000007.1:4063733-4077777 GCA_037834155.1 Curcuma caesia | reverse complement strand
CCTCTCAAAAAATCCATAACATATAAAAAATAGCTTTCCAAATGCAGGTAGGAATAATAAAGCTATTGATGCAAAAGCATTCGTTGGATCTTTTTTATTATTTTTAGTAAATTATCATTTTTAGTAATTTTCAGGATTTTTAATAATTAGAGTATTTTTGGTAATTTCTATCTTTTATATTTTAGGATTTTAAGTCCGTTTAGGATTTTTAAAATTTAGAACCTGTTAAAGATTTTTTCCTTTCTATTAAAATTTTTTCTTTCTTTTGCATCTTAGGATTTTGAATTTATTTAAACAATTGTCTAGTTGATGTTATGAGATATTTATTGGATTAATAATATTTCTTAGCATTGCCGTTTCTTTTTCTATTTTCTGGTATTTTTTCGAATCAACGAGTTTTAGAAGATTGATTCTGGCATTCACAGTCTAACCAACGGAATCAATATTGCCCGCAGGATAATTGACATCCTGCTCGGTGTCAATTGGTATCAGAGCTCTTAGATCCATGGATGGGTGTCGTGGTCGTGATCGTAGTCATGACAAGCAGGTTCCGATTGAAGAAGCTTTGAGCTGTGATTGTAGCACCCGAAACGAGATACATGAAGATCTACAGAGATAAGTCACGGAGTTATTCCAACGTCTAGCAATGCAAAATCTTAAAGATCGTGAGGTACGTGGCCAAAACTGTGATAGACAAGTTTCGACTAAGCAAGTCTCACACTGTGATCGTAGTACCTAAGATCTTAAAGGTCATAAGTTCTTTTATTTTAATTTGAAGAAAATTTTTCTTGAGAAAGATATGGACGACAAGATCGAAATAGTCGGTAATCTAATTTATGACGATGATGAGGCGGACAAAGTTGTCGATGAAGTTGGTGATGGCGTGTTACAAGTTTCGAACACTAAGAATTCTCTCGATTGAGGCACCATTGGCGGAAGAGTTCTGTTCAAAACTATGAGAAAGAAGAGATTTCGGATGGTGGATTAGCTAAGGTTGTAGTGCATGTCATATCAATGGAGAAGTGCTTGAGGAACACGAAGATGGACAAGTAGCATCTATGATATCGTGCTCATTGACGGATCGACAAGGATTCCCACAGTGCAATAGCTATTAATAGATTTTGCCTATTTAGTGTCAAATGATCTTCCTCCTAGACTACCATCTAATACTATTCTAAACTCGAGGGTGAATTTTTTTCAACCTAGGCAACTGATGTAGAAGGATTTGTTGAATCTTTTTTATTATTTTTAATAAATTATCATTTTTAGTAATTTTTAGGGTTTTTAGTAATTAGAGTATTTTTTATAATTTCTATCTTTTGTATTTTAGGATTTTGAGTTCGTTTAGGATTTAAAATCTGTTGAAGGCTTTTCTTTTCTATTAGGATTTTTTCTTTCTTTTGCGTCTTAGGGTTTTAAGTCTATTTAAACAATTGTCTAGTTGATGTTATGAGATGTTTTTTGGATTAATAATATTTTTTGGCATTGCCATTTATTTTCCTATTTCTTGATATTATTTCAAATCAACAAATTTTAGAAGATTGATTCTGGCATTCACAATTGAACCAACGGAATCAATACTGCCAGCAGGATAATCGCTATTTCATCCGACGTCAACAATTTATACAAGAAGATACTAGAAGTGCCGAACAGAAGTGATTGTAATCCATAATAATCTTTCAGAGTTGTGACAAAAGATTTCCAGGTCTCAGTAAATGCAGAATTCAATTTTCATTTTTAAATTAAGATAGGCTACATAGGTCATATGGGTTTTGACAAACTTACAAAGAAACAATAAGGAATATGGTGCCAGGTAAGTCTTCAGATTGATCCATTGATTCAAAATTATTGACAAAGAAAAAAAAGTAGTAAGGTTTAGCATGGTACTTCTTGAATATTGATTTCATATGAATTAACACATGGACATTTTCCACTTCTTTTTTATATAGTAATTATTTTGTGACACTAAACAATACATGTTTTCATACCATTCAGTATCTCATTACCGATATTGTTTTGAAATCAATATCATAATAATATTTCAAACTCGTGTAAAACTATTAGAATACAAATCCAGAGCAGATAATCTTCCCACTTTCTATTTTGTAGTCTACAACATAAGGCAGGAGAATAATTAATGATGTCAAAGGAACTAAGCATCTATATTACGAAAGCCATCCTCAGACTGTTGTTTCTATGAACTTGAAGTTTTGCAGTCTCAGCATAAATAATGTTTACTATACTGAATGACCAGATTGGAGAGGATCTAAACATGTGCAATTGCTCATGAAATTATGGCAAGCCAATGATAACGACAACATGAAAAACAATTGAGAGATTACCATGATATCCTGACCAATCCAGGCAAAGGATGCACCACGATAGGCAGCCCATACAACAGCAAAGACAATGCAAAATGGAGAAACAGCAAGTGCAAGGTAAGAAGCAGCTCCAAATACAGGAACTTTAATGAACGAGTTTGCAGCATGTTTGAACCACCTGAAAATTTTCATAAATCACAAGATCTTAATCCATATATAGCATAAGAACCAAAATAAGTGTCTAATGGTTTACAAAAAAAAGGGAAAACTTTGAGTCGTCCCTGAATCCAGATATCAAGAAATATTAGTAGGTTTGGGTGTGTAGATGAAACCAATTAAATTTCTTTAAAATTCTCTGTCATTTCTAAGTCCTAATTTAATCAACTGGAGAAATAGTACAAAAAAAAATCCCAGAGTAAGAGAATAAAAATTCATTGAGAAAAGTAGAAATTAGCAACATGCCAGCCATCAAGCAAACTTTAATTTGTCCTAGGCATAAGTAGGGATGAAGTCCATAAACTAGTTAAATCATAAATGGGCTTACTTTGTGATGAAATAGTACACGAGACAAAGGAACAAATCAATAGGAAAAAATTCATGCTTTGTTTCTCAGGAAAGAGACCCAATATTGATTTGCAACAAATTTCAATTTTCCAGAGTTAAGATGAAAGAACTTGAGCCTTCATCAGTAGAGATTCCTAATGCTTGAAAAGAAGTTTCAAGAACTCAATAGACTAACTATGTTTTTCGGTAATTGTGATTTGTGAATCAATCGCTTAAATAAGATGACCTAATAATCAAACATCATTTACAAAGAAGATAAAATGGAAATAAAAATTTATAAATATATGTAGTAGTGTTATTCTCATCAAGAAAACTAGAGAAATCTGTAGAAAATCTGAATTGTTGATCAGATTATTTCTTTGCTTCTCTATAATGAGCCACAACCAAGAAATTTGAGGAAAAGTATACCTAGATAACAAAGCCACCAAGCATGTTTGTAGGCCCTGAATCACAGGAAAGCAACAAAAGTAATATTATAATCCAAAGGTAAGAAAACTAACTTATAAAGATGCTATGCATGCAATTAAGCTAAACTTCATCAGATCATGTGTCCGTTACATCACATATAAAGCGAAGCATGATTTTCTCTGTTTATCTAAATAAGAAACAATTAATTACGCGGACTATACAGAAGAAGATTCATCTTGTGGTGTCACAAACACCAAAAACAAGACAGTTGTACAAAGAAAGAACCTCAAAAGTTACTTGAATGAGGAAATTATGAGAGTGACACAGGAAAATTGAAAGCAGTTATAAGAATTGGAAACTTGTCGTGCAATAACTTTGCCTATAAAAAAAATGCTACCATTAATTTCTGTGTTTGCATCAGATACTGGCCTGGTTCAAGGATATGTATTGACACTATGTTGAAGCAACAACCACAGTGCATTTCTTAGAAATTGGATACCCATATACTGTAACAGAACCTGCCTGTTAGAACAGAATATGAAAGCAGACCTCAAGCAAGTCTGGTTGCCTAACTGTCCGTTGTCCACCAAGATAGGTTTTAACTATTTGACTCACCTATACAGGCATTTAAGAGAACTAGCTTGTTTCTGCAGTTATGCCATCTTCATGGCATTTTAAACATTTAAATACAATGACATTCTGATCATAGCCTGCTAATGAGACTCAATCCTTTTTCTTTGTTGATTTTGCCAGTAAATTGCTGAGAGTGAGCTTTGCCTACCTCAACTAACTGAGCTTGCAGGAGTAAAATTAAGCGATTTTAAACTTTCAGCAGAATGACTTGAAAAAAGAGCAAACAGGAAGGACAATAAATATACCTGATAACAATGTACCACACTACATCTAGTTTTTCTTTTGTTTTAGAGGATGTGTACTTGAGAAGAAGGGATCCAAAGTAGAGATAAGGGAGGGAAAACAAGTCAAATTCTCTTGTAATGCAGTAGATATTTAGTAGATTTAAATTCCAAATTGTAAATTTTTTAAAGTTGTTTTAATTTCGCTATATTTTTGGGGGTAAGTCACTCCTCTTAGGAGACTTGGTCTTTATCTTTTTTATTATAATTAAGGTTTGGATCCCTAAGGAGTGATATTTCTTTGATTTAATGAAAATTTTTCTCTTTTTCCTCTGTGTTAAATCCCCTTTCTTGGTGTGGAAATTGTTACCATGTTCCTGGTCCTAGAACCATGTCTACTTGGATAGAAGAAAAAACAAGGGGGAAGGAGGGGCATTTTGGAGTTCCTTTCCCCTTTTTGGTTGACAAAAGAGGGCGGGAAGAGGGAAAAGCGGTGAAAAAACTAGTTTTACCTTTCATATTTTGGGAATAACAAATTCAAATGGTCAGTTTTGTCGGTTTCTTTCATTTTTCCCTTTTTTCCTCTCTTTGCAAGTAGGGGAAAAAAAAACAAGGAAGCCCCTTTCCTCTCCCTTTCTTCCCCTCCTCCCTTCACTATTATTGTTCCTTCATTTCCTCTCTTTCCCCACTCAAGTTGACACGCCTTAATTCTTCCCCTTCAACTTTTCTAAATAGTTTGATAGCCCTGATCAGACTGGCTATTTTTGCTATTTTTTTAAAGAAATATAAATTGAACTTTTTTCACTAACCCTTTCAAAACTATATGCTAAGAAAGCCAGCACTTCAGTTCAAAAACCAAAACTTATGAAAATCAGGATCCAGCTCTTGTACACAAATCAATAATCAAAAACAAGAGAAGGAATTAAGGATGAGCATGAATAATATCACCTCTACTCCACCAATGCAAAATATAACCACCAACAGCTCCAGGAACCAGAATGACATGAGTTTGTAAAGTAAGATCAAGAAGCAAGAAGCAATCACAACAAACAACATTGCTGATGTTGTGTTGATCTCAACTACACCACTAGATCCTGTATTGTCCATATTGAGAAATTCCTCTGGTGCATCCTATGATCAGTGGTCAATCCATCAGATAAGGAAATCACGATAGGTTTAAGCAATATGTGAAAGAAAAATGAGGACCTTCTCCTTCAGTATCTTGTCATGTTCAATTAATGCTTCCTTGTAGCTCCAAGCTGACCAATATGATGCACACAAGATGGTACCAACTGCCATGAGCCATAGAAAAACTTCTGCTGTATCTACCTCAGGACGGTCAGGGGAATACATTTGCACAGCAACTGGAATTTTTTGAAGAAATCGTTTGTGTAATATATCCATTATTAAATGCCAAAAGAGAAATGAGAAGAAATGATGATGTGTGGAAGTTTACACACAGCAAGAAGAGCCATGCTTTGTCTAGTAGGAAATTCAAATAATAACACGCCACATTCTTAATTTATGCTAACATTGAGTTGAATTTTAATGAATTAGTTTTGAGAAAAATAGATCATCTTGTGTATTTGTAAAATGGACTACAAGAAAAATTGCCAAATTGTTATATTAAAAAAATGTTTGAACTCATCAAAATTGTAAAAAATGTATAGGTTTGATTGAATTTTTTATCCTAGAAGATAAACATTTATGGGTTTGAAATGGAGGATGGTATCAGATATTTTGTGTGATCATAAGATACCTCTAAAGCTTAAAAGGAAATTTTAAAAAACGACAATTACACCTGCTATGTTATATGAAGTTGAATGTTAGACTATGAAGTGAGCACACGAGCAAAAGATGAGAGTAGTAGATATGAGAATCTTAAGGTGAATGTGCATACATATAAGGATGAATAAGTTAAAAAATGATAACATTAGAGAAAAAATCGGAGTTGCGCTGGAACACATTTAAGATAGTAGGACACATACTTAGACGTCCAATAAATATCTTAATTAGGCAATGTGAGATCATAACAAATACACACATTAATAGAAGAAAAGGAAAACCAAAAAAGACTTGATTAGCAACGATAAAACAGGATAAAATTCATTTAAATATAGATAATGATATAATAGAGAATTGAGTCCAATGGCATAGGAAAATCCATATAGCCACCCCGCGTAGTGGGATAAAGGTTTTGTTGTTATTGTGGTTGTCAGGTAAACTTTTAGGATAAGCTGTTATCAAAACAAATTTTACAAGGTAAAGATTTTGTCATGTCCGGCACATGTCAATAAAATATACAAATGTCTTCATCTCTAATGTAGTTTGTCCACCCACATAGAGATGTCAAAACGAGCTGACTGTGCTGCTCAATTCATTTAAAGAACTAAAATTCACCATTGTTGCAATATTTTTCTAAGTTGTAAGCAGATTAACAAGGAAATACAGACATTTTGTACTTTGGTTTGTAAATTAGACAAGAGACAGAAAATTTTGCTTAACTTCATTTTATCTAAACTATACTTAGAAGTCCATATGTCATACCTAAGAGAACTTACCTGAGGAACCAAGTTGAAGAACCCTTTCTAAGCTTGCACCTGCATCTTGTGGAAGCATTACGGCAGGAATCGTTATATTTAAATCTCTTTCGTTTGGATCACAAACCATCTTGTATAATTCTGTCAATCAAATGCCAGGATATTAAAGAAATTTCAAAATCTTATAGGTGGACTAAAATTTGAAATCTTCAACACATCTCGGCTGGCCACATTAAAGTGCAGGAAATTTTAATGATGATAATAAAGCAAAATTCAGATGCCAATAATGCAATAGTCATTCATTCTTCATATATACAACAGAATTACTCCTCAACTAAGGTTCTTTTTTTCACTAGCTAGAGAATAGGAACTGCATTCACCTCTGTGACTGTTTATAATTAGTATAGCAGATGCTCCAGCAGCTTCAGCAATTTTCGCCTTTGTTGTGAATTTGCATTGCCCCCTGTGTACTAGTAGGACATCCCCAGCAAGCTAAGAAAATGAAGTTCCAATGCATAACCCAAGGATCAATGTCAATATGGTTTTTATGCATGAATTTGAGAAGAGTACTTGATGAAAAGAAATAAAAACCTTTTCCTTCAGTTCAGTGCAGCAATCAGAAGGATCTGAAAGGGAAAGACGAGTACGGTTAGAATGCTTCTCTTTTGACACTATTCTACGGCCAAATCGAGCACCAACGCCAACAAGTTCTCTATCTTCTGTGTTGTTAACCCAGATTGGCACTTTCACCTGGTATGAAGTGCAAGAGAAAAAAAAAGTATTTATTCAGCACAAGAGGGGGCATGTGATACCTTGCATAGTCGAGTAATGCAGAACAAGAGATAAGTCAGTCCTTGTGGAATATTATACTAATAATTATTTTAATCTACCTTCTCAAGCTAGACCACAGGCATCTCAGAAAGTAGCTAGACAAGATGTTGAATAAAGAATTCAGTATGTTGATCTCAAGGCAGGTAGAGTTTTTCTTTTGTCAAACATAACATCTCAAACTGTTTTGTTTGCTTATGAAAGACTGAATTGCAATATTGAAGCTTCCTCCATGATATCCTGTGTCTTTTGGGAAGAATCCCATTTGGAGCTATAGACTATCTCAATCTGCTGGAAACCTGATGTAGCTAGTAAGCAAATGGTGCCACAAATGCCTGTTGCTGTTGGACTCCCAAAGTTGTGGGCAATCCAATAACTCATGCACCCATCATAACCACACCAACAGCCTATATGATTTTCTCACTTCTAGTGGGCATAATGATGCTTCTTCTCTCAAAGAATTGTCTTGTTCAGGCGTTCATTCTAACACAACAAAGACTATAGTGATGCCCTTGGAACCTTTTTTCAGCAATTGGCCGATTGTAAGAACTTAAGATCTACTATCTGCTTTGCAAAATATCAAGAGACACTTCTAGAGTACGGATGCATCAAAAATCCTTTTAAGCACATCAAATCTGATCAACATCCCAACCTTTGCAATGCCTTGGAGCCTTACATGATAAGGATAGCTGAAAACCCTTTCTAGGTGTCCAATTGACCAAAGGGAGTTGGGATGAACTATACAACATTCATGCAATATCCAAGACAGCCTCATAGAAGAGGGATTCCTTGGGGATAATTTTAGGCAGTGGATCAACTATGGGCACCTAATATGTAGTATATGAAATCTACACAACACACCTGAAACTCTTATCCAGCACGGATGACCTGGGCTCTTGGGAGCTAGGATTCCAACCATGTGTAAGCTAAAATCCCAAGAAAAGGATCAACCGACTCATGGGGATCCATGCTCGCAATGTAATAAGCACCAACCCACCAAGTCCTTACCTGAAGTGTCATTAGGGTGTAGGCTCATTAAGAAACAAATCAGCTCATGGGCTCACACTAGAAATGTGAATAGTCAGCTCACAGGATCTAAGCTTGTAAAGTGGTCGACTAGATGCAAAGTCCATGCATATAATGCAATTGATTGACTTGCAAGATCCAAGCTTGTAAGTAATTGTATTAGGTTAGTGCATGTATTATGATTGGCAGCTCCACATGGCAACATCTCAAGTCAAACTCACTTTGGCTATGTTTACTTGGATGAAAAGTTAGGAGGGGAGAGAAGAGAGCACAAACTTACATATTGGGTTCCATCATCTTGTAAAACTTGTGTGTCACTTTCACTCCTCTCCCTCATATCTTCAATCCCAGTACACTGACCTTAAAGATTGGCTGAAGCTTAGCTTGCGGACGGAGGATAAGACTAAACTTCAAAGTCACAATTTGCAACTTGTTCAAACACACGAATAGTCCACATGTACCATTAAGACAAATACTAGTGGTAAAGATAAGATATTGGCATACTTGGCAAAAACACCATAGGTTAAATCTCACTTCTGTATTAGTGTGCAAGATTCTGCTGCCTAATGACAGTTGTAATTTAACAAAAAAAAAAGCATTACACAAAAATACACAAAAATACAACCATTAATGATGAAGTCGAAATTGGCCAAGATAGCAAAATCCTTTTTTTGAGAAGACTGAAAGTTTTTTTTACCTACGCTCATGTTACCACCTCCGCCTCTAGAAATTCACATTCTGACATCCAAAACCTCACATTCTTGCTAAGATGGATAAGGAAATAAGGTCAAGGTGATACAATTAACCCAAAAGCAGGCGGAGAAACGCCTACGAAGACATCAATAATATTGAAAAACGAATTACGATTAAGGGCAAGCTTAACTTATTAATCACCGAACAGGAAATAGGAAGTTAAAAACCACCCACAAGCTCATAGTCGTCGTAACTTATCCACCACAGGCAGAGTCGAAAATCACAGAGCCTCCTTTTTTGACTTTTACCAACACACAACACAAAACTCATTCCATTTGAAGAGCCCAAAAGTTGAAGATTCAAGACAATCACTAAGGTTGTCAAGCCAAAAAAGAAGAAAAAAAGCTGCGAAGACCCAATCTCCTCACCAGCAACCAACCTAACTCGAGGCAAAAACTTGCAAAATCCGACAACCGTCGGTGCTCAACCGCTCGACAAACCGACGTCTTCCAGCAAACCAGGACACAAAGAAAGGAACCTAGGACGGAACTTACCAGAATGAATTTGTTGGAGCATCCGGGCTGCTTGGGGATGTCGTCGTCATCGTGCACGATGTCGCCAGCGAGGACCGATCCAGGAACGAGCAGCACCAGCATCAAAGCCCAGAAAAGCCTCCCGAAATCCATCGACGAACCGACTGCTCGCGAAGGACGAAGCATCGAGGAGCAGACGAATCGACGAAGGGGTCGAGGCGAGGGAGAGGGCGGAGGATCCGCGCGGGGTTCTCGAGCCAGAAGTCTTCGTCCCGTTCGTCGCGATTGACATTTTGTGCTGCGGAACTGGAAAGAAGGGTTGAGCCACCCACAAAGTTGCCCGGGTGACGTGGCCTTCGAGTAGGTAATGCGGGAAACTTGCACGACAAATCAACCGGGAAATTTTCAGGGTTGGTGCGGTTCACTGCTCTATGATCGCTCAGCGATCAATAGTAAGAATTTAAATTAAAGAAATATTAAATTTAAGTAAACATGAAAAGGTTAAGATAATTTAAATAATTAAGTCGATAATGTAGTCACAAAAATATTTTAAATACTAAGTAAGCTGTTGTAGATCAGTCCAAAATCGAGACACGTTGGACGGGAGATGGATGACTTGTCGGGACACGTTGGATAAAAGGAGGATGACTTGACTTGATATCAGGATTGAATGGACCTCACTCGCTCCAATTCACTCAACTCATTCGGAATTCCTACTCGGTTACTCGCCCATCTACTTAGACTCAGCCATGATCCACCCGACTTCGGGCTCTATCGGCCACAGTCTGCTTGACTCTCAGTTCAGCTTCCTCATCCTGTCCGAACTAAGCGTCAAGATGTCAAGAGCAAGAGTCATAGCTCTCAATAATCCATCGAGACCGTGGCCTAACTCAAACTCCTTCAACCGAGCTCATACTCCCTCAATCGAGCTCGGACTTTATCAATCGAGCTCCGATTCCACTCGATCATGCCCGACCTCTCGACCCTACTCAGCCCTACTCAAAGCCAACCTCTCCACCGAGATCTTGCCTAATAACAGATCGATTCCTATCTTTCTCAGTTAGTTACATCGTCACCGTCAAGAAATTATGAGACATGACAATCTACCTCTGTTACTTGTTATCATGCTTAATGATACAACTTTATGCTATTATGGCCATGAGAGGATATTTTCCATACCGTAATGATCACGATAAGATATTTTTCACACTTTAATAAGATATCTCCTCTGACAAAATCTCACTGCACAGATATTCTCCTTAATTAACGATAAGACGAGTCGATATCATTCTCTCTCTTCTCCATCTATATAATCCCTACATGTACAGGTACGCGAACTGACCATCTTCAACCCCGCTCTTCCTTTCATAGTTCTTCTTCCTTCTTCCTACTGCGATTGACTTAAGCATCAGAGTGGTCGAGCCCGGACATTTGACCTTTCCTCTCAGGTGTTGGTATTTGCAAGCTCCAGAGCTCCTCATTTCCTCAATCTTGGTGTTGCATGACGGGTGACATATCCGCGAGACAATCTCAACATAAACATAAGTTATTTATGATACAACATATTAAAATATACTAAATATTATATTAAATAAATGGCTATTAAAAAATACTAACTACATAAAATAAATATATATTACTCTGTTAAATATATTTTCTAAAATATATAAATATACTTCACAGTTTTTTAGACCAATTACATAGCATAACCATCAATAAAAACGTTTAAAATAATTTAATTTAATATTAGTTTTTCATAGTTATTAATTTTCATACTTTAATTTAGTAATATTATTCCTCACCCCCTATATTTCACGGCCACGTCGCCAGCAATCGATGACGGCGCCGTCCACGATCAGAAAAGATGACGGCGCCGTCCACGATCCACGTGATCTTTCTGAAACATGCAAAGATGCAAGTTAAATTGGGTCCCTCCAAAACATTGCACCGGACCGTCCGGTTCGATGGCGACCCGAAGGCCAATCGGTTCATCAGCTGTTGTACGAAGCTGAACTGAAATAATGATAAACTGTTCAAAATCGAACCGACCGATTAAATTAAAATCGAATAAATAAAAAAATTTCGAAACCGACTGATATTTTTAATAAAAATTAAACAAATTAAATTGATAAAATATTAATTAATTTGATTCTTAATCAAATTAATTGAATTATGATATTTATTTTCAAATCAAAAAAGAATAATACGATAAAAAAAATAATACCTTTAATAGAAATTTAAAAACATATAAAAATATATAGAATAATTATAAATAATTGAAACGCCCAGGTATAGTAGTGTTGTTTGAAAACCAATATCACACCTTAGTATGTGGTGTTGAAAAATTAATCAAAAATTAATGCAAGAATTGTAAAATTGGAGAGGTCATAATTGTTTATTTGGATTGATTCATAAGGTCTATAATATATAAAATTGAAAGTTATTGAGAAGTCTATATTTATTATTCAGTATAACCCATAACAATTCAATTTTAATCCAAAAAATATTATTTAAATTTTTCGAAGACTTTGAAAAATTTTAATCCTTCTTATTAATATTATTATTTTAAAAATTTTAAATTATTTAAATATTTATTTAATTGATGTTAAGATATCTCTTTTGAGTTAATATTTTTTAGTTTAATCAAAAGAAGAATTCATTATGTTTGATGATTTTTTACGTCTTTCTTAGTTCTAACTAACCTATAAAAAAACTATCAAAAAAATTCTTAAAATGAGCAAAAATAATACTTTTGATAGAAAATAAAAAATACAAAAAAATGTAAAAAATGCAAAAAAAAAATTGAAACTTGATTTTCAAAAATAAATAACATAATCAATTGATAATATTAATTTATTAAATTTAATCGAATTATAAATTTTAAAATTTAAATTGAATTGAATTATTCAAAATAATTAATATTTTAAAAAAATAATCAAATCCAACTTTTAAATTTGCTCGATGGATCGATTAATTTGATTTAATTGATTTTTTATTTTTTAATTTGCATCATGCATCGAGATAAATCAAAAATCGAGGATATACGGATGATGATCCAATCTAAATAGTCAACGTTAAATCTTTCATTCCATTTGAGAAAAAATCTTCTTAAATTCACCTACGGCGCCGCCTAAGGCCGCTCCTAGTATTCCACGTTTAAAATACGCGGTCCACGTTTCCACGTGATCTTTCTCCCTCGTTAAATTCACCTACCGCGCCGCCTAAGGCCGCTCCTAATATTCCCCGTGTTTATGATGGATGCATTTTAATTATAATATTTATATATCATGTGTTTTCTGATTTAGTCTGTCACGTGTAAAATACGTGTAAAATCCTCATTTGAAAGAAAATTCTACACGAGGATCGAACCACGGATACCTCCTACCGCAGCACTATAGCTCCAAGGACAAAAAATTATAGTGGATAAATTTTTTATAGTAACCGACCCCACTATTGAAACGACGCCATATCAAAAAACCCCCCTAAGGGATTTTTTAGAAGTATGATACCACTAGGTTGATAAGAGCATACTGCTGTCTCAACAGCACCTCAGCAAACAAATACATATTGCTAAGACTTGAATCGCACAACATTTCAGTCAACAAATACATATTGCTAAGAGGATTCGAACCCGAAACCTGTAGTAAGTAAACTTTTTATAGTGACCGTCGAAACAGTCTCGTATCAGAAAATCCCCTAAGGAATTTTTTGAAGATACGGTACTACTAGATTGATAAAAGCATACTGCCTCAACAGTATCTCAGCCAACAAATACATGTTGCTAAGACTTGAATCATACAGTACTTCAGTCAACAAATACATATTACTATGAGGATTCGAACTCTAAACTTCAAGCAACACATATTTTCATACTTACCACATGGGATAAGGCACTTCTACAACATGCATTCCTTACGACACGTGTGTGGATCTACGGGGCTTAATTGGACGGCTAAATGGGACTTTTCCGTCAGTTTCTTGAAAGTCAACGTCAAATTTTTGAAAACTTTGACATAAAGGTGATGCGGCCGGTGCACCCTATCGCACTATAAAGTCAAAGGCAGGCAGTAGCAGAGATCTCGTGCTTCGTATCGGAGCTAGTTGTTTGTTGGTAGTGATCCTGAGCTTCTTCGTTGATTATGTACATGGATCATAGATTGAGCATGGCGGCTGCCGAGGGAGTCGGCCTCCTCCTCCTCCTCCTCTTCCTCGCCGGAGCTATCTCCATCTTTTGGCTCTCGCCGGTCCGGCGTCGCCGCCGTCTGAGGCAGAACGGC
>JBBMKF010000007.1:4024787-4045780 GCA_037834155.1 Curcuma caesia | reverse complement strand
ATCAGTCAAGAGATGGGCTGGACAACCAATTCAAATGAAAACTGAACTGATATCCTAGCTTTGCCAATTAGCTAATGACTCACAAGAGTAAAGCAACAACAATAGTGATACTTCAAGCATGAAGAATTCAAAACTCTTCTAACATTTACCAATGAGGATGAAGATAGGTAGCTATTAGTCATCTATAACTTATTAATACAATGTCCCAATACATAAACTGATATTAAGAAAACCTTTTTTTTCAAACTTTCATTCATCTCTGAGCTCAGCTTTAAGTTACTTTGAAGACAAAGAAATCAGAAATTTTCAGTAATGTTGAACAAGGCAATATAAAATGCTTAGCATAAGTCTATATAAAGTATAATAATCAATCTATGGTATAATACAACATAAAAGAGTACATGTAACTCTACAATGTAAAACATACTATATAATAATCCAAATTAATCAATAATATATACTGTGACTAACATGCATATAATTTCTATGTAACAAACCAACCGTTTTAAGTTAAAACTTAAAAATACTCCATCAAAAGCTTAGTTTTGTAAATGTGAATGAAAAGAAATATCAGAAAACCCTCATTATTTGAGTAGAGATCAATGCAAGCAATAACAATTTATATTTGATTTGATTCAACCGAAACTGGTGAATTAAATATTTGATGTTGTGTAGGGCCAGTTGCTAAAGAGGAAACTGAAGAGACCAATGAGTTGCTATATTTACAATCTTTTAAGAAACGCAAAAGTGTTCTTTCCTGAACCTTAAATCAATTATCGTAAGAAAAACTTACTAACGGGAGAAAAACAATAGATAACAAACAGATAAGCAATTAAGATAACAAATCTCGGGAAAAGATAAAATAAAAGATAGAAAATTCGCATCTAATCAGTTATGCATTCGAAGATAACCTCTGCAAACGTCATTCAAAATGTTGTCTACTATGCCGGAGAGAGCAGAGTGGCTGAGTCACCGACTACCGAGCCGAGTGGACGGATCCGAGTGGTTGACTGCCGAGTGCCAAGTCGAGAGCCGACTGCTGAGCCGAGAGCCGAGTCGAGTGGCCGACTGCCGAGATGAATCGTCAAGCTGCTGAGCCGAGTGCTGAGTTGCCGAGCCAAAGCTGGATCACGTGCTTTACACGCAACTGGTCTCGTTGTCAATTTTCAGCTTGCCCCCATACGAAGCCCTTCGTATTTTTACAAGAAAATTAATTTACTTTAATATTTTAGCAAAATAAAAAAGGTGCTGTTATTTTTATTATCGTGAAAAAAAATATCACAATTTCCTCTTGACTTTTTTGTCGCTTCCTAGTCAACGCTAGCATTTCTGCACTTCCTCCCGTGGATACTGCATGGCTGACGTGGACATCACAGAGGCTTGCCACTTCAGCGTTTGGATTGGAATCCAGGATCCCAGGACAGGGATTCCATCCCTCGTCGGCTGGGCCCTACTCCCATCCTCGATTTGATGGCCCCACCCACCACCTGGAGAAAATCTAACGCTCCACCCGCCGTCTCAGCTCTTGCCTTGATGCCACAAAATCTAGCCTAGATTTGATCCTTCGCTTCCCCCTTCCGTGGCAGGCTTTGCCTGAGCGTACAGTGCGAACCTTCCCTCGTTGTCGCCAGCAGTCAACTTCTCAGGAAATTGAAAGTCAACCTTCCCTCCCCAGCAACTCGATTTCCATTGCGGTTCCTCCACCCTTCAAAATTCCACCTTGTCTTCGTCTTCCTCAGTGTCTTCAACCTCTTCGCAGCAGCAACTGACACTCGCCGCAGCCTCTCGACTTTCTTCGTGCTCCTCGCTAGACCGCCGGTAATTGCACTTCGCCGCCATTCACGCTGACTGAGCTTTCTTGCAAATTGAGGAGATAAACAGGCTTGCAAGGCCGGCGTTCCAGCCGCTTCAGTCCACGACACGCCTGTCCAGTTCACAAAGGATCAAGGTGCGTGTACGCTACCTTCCTTCCGACAGCGGATCCAACGTGCCCCGTCGCCTCCAGAAGAAACCCTAATTTTGCACCAGTAGCCAACGACTACGTTCCCCACCACCTTCACTCTTCAATGGCAAGCCCGTAATAAATCTCATAGCCAGTGGCCTTTTCATATACCCGCGTCCATATCGCCAGTACGTCAGGCGAACACCACATCTTCCCCTTCTCTCCTCTCTCTCCAACCCCACAACGCCTAGCTCACCATCCCACGAAACCCTAACCCTAACCCACTGCGCCCTCCGATTCAGACCGCGGATGGCACGGCGGAAGTGATCGCATCTCCTTCCACCGGACGTTGGAGCTTCCGGCCGCAGAGCGATGTCTCTGGGCGGCGCCGTCGATCGGAGGGATGGGTCCCCGTCGAGCAATGGGAACGGGAACGGACCGGCGAAGGTCCAGCCGGCGCCGTCCAGGCCGACCTACGGGGACCGGCGTCTGAGGCTGAACCCGAACACGGAGCACAAGCCCGAGCCGTACGACGACGTTCAGTCGGAGTTCGACCCGGCGATCTTCAGCTCCCTGGAGCGGCACCTCCCGCCCAGCATGCTCGAGGTGCCGCGGGATGGGAAGGTGCAGTTCATGAAGGAGATCCTCGCGCGATACTTGCCTGAGGGGGAGCGAATTAGGGTGAGCGACTCTTCTTTGTTCCTGTTTCTCCTCCTTCGAGCTGAAGCAGAGGTTCTATCAAATTGAGGATCTATGGTTGTTTCTTCAAAGTGTTTTTTTTACCGAAATAACGGAAATGCCCTTCCCTGCCTTCCTGCAAGACGCAATATTAAAATAGAAAACTCGTCTGCAGCGATTTGTTTGCTTGGTACACAAACATTCGTTGTTGGCTCACCTTCGCTCGATGAGATTTTGCCCTCTGAAGCGTTTAGTACGACGTGTGTCTGCTTCAATTTCGATGATTATAGTTTCCTTAAAACTTGGTGCTGCATCGATTCGCTATCTCCTTTGATCGCCCGAGTGAAACCTCTTTTAGAATGATTGTTTTTAACTGCATATATTATCATCATTAGAAAATCACATTCTTTTGCGTATTTATCTTCAGTTGTTTGACACATTCTACTGAACTGGAAAAAATTTTGCTTGACGAAAGTAGGTTTCAAATTTTTAATCGTTAATTCATGTCAATACGTGAATATGCTTTATGACAACATTGATTTTTTATTCCTGTCACTGCTGCCAGAGCTGTGAAATTAATGATAATTAGCAAAAGAAGCTGGTCTAGGAAAAGAACGTGATGAACATGTATATACAGGAAGCTCTATCCCAGTACATTTATCTATTACTAGTTTACTAGGTAGCAATCATGTTTCTAGTTTACTAGGTAGCAACTCGGTTTCTACTTTACTAGGTTGCAAATATCTATTGATGTTTTCATATGGGAAAACAAGAAACTAAAATAACCTATTTTTTAATATTTGAAAAAAATAAGAATCTTGATGCCAGTAAATTGAATATTATGTAAGAAAAGTTATTATTGCTATTTAATGTTCGAGATCATGAAGACATTCTTTTTTTAGAATGTCAAAGGGACTTTATAATGCTTGATGAGCTTTGGCTCTTGTCAGCAATTTTACTTGATCTAAAGAACCCAAAAATAATGGATGGTTTATTTTGCTATTTCTTGTTGTTTATTTTAGTCTATCTGCATTATCTTTTCTCATTTACTTCTATTAATCTAGAGTGATTACTTGATTTATCAGGTTCAGAGACACAAAGAGTACAGACAGAAATTAATGTCATCTTATCAGGTTTGCTATTTCAATATTTTGAACTCTTTACTCTTCAGTTTCTGTGATTTATGCATATGATTTTGAAAATTTGTCTTTCTCATATGTTTAGTTCTTTGACTATGCTTCTGATTATTTTTTTGGAGTAACTCCTTCATGCTTATTAGCCTCAGCGCGATGTTATGGAGACACGATGTTAAGCAATAGATGATTTGTTTTCAGACTGGTTTGACTGTTTGTACGTATTTTATGTTACTTCTTTGATGTAGTTCAGTGCATCCTGCTTATAGAGTTTGGAGTGTTTGTGCACTAACAGAGCACAAATTTAGCTTTAGCAAGCAACATTTAGTATGTAATACAATCTCCCAATGCTTTGAGGGTTGGTGTTCTTCATTCGTAGATATCAAAATTCCTTTCTACAACTAATTTTATGTTATAAAAATCTTCAACTTTAAGCACTATCTGAAGCTGATAATCTGCTTCTTTCTCTTTATTTGGCAGGAGTACTCAAATTGCCTAACCTTTGTTTTCCTACTCGTTGCAATGATGCATGGGTGGGAGTAGGCACATGGGGGTTGATTCATATATTCAAATATGAGAAGTTCCATATACTTCTGTCTGTGTTTAGTAAACCTGCTTCTGTTTAAAAAATTATACTGTCAAGTTTATTTATTAGTAATTTCCCCTCTTTTATATGTTATAACATGTATGTTATCTGCAACTATGATTAGGTTTAATGCTTCATTGAGTTATTTGATTGATGCCCTTTGGATGAAGATTCTTCTAGTTTCTTGTTTAATCTTAAAATATTTACACGATTTTTAACTTGTCTTAATGAATTGCTTCTTTCATTGGCGTTCTAGCTTCTAATAAATTATGATATCATGCATGCAATTTTTAACTCTCTTCCTGTTGCTTAAGCAGCCTTTGCATAAAGAACTATACAATCTGCATCCGTCAGCCTTTTTTATGCCATCATTTGTTAAAGCTATCAATGATAACACAGAGGAGAGCTTCAGAAATATACTTTCTGAACCATCACCTGGAATATATACATTTTCTATGCTACAGCCAAGTTTCTGTGAAATGTTGTTAGATGAGGTACTACTCAAACCTGCAATCATTTTGCAGCACACAATTATTTGTGACATAACATAATTTGGTGATTTCTTAGGTGGACAATTTTGAAAAATGGGTCAACACTATCAAGTTCAAAATAATGCGACCAAATACAATGAATAAGTACGGTGCTGTGCTTGATGACTTTGGCCTGGAAGCCATGCTTAACAAGCTTATGGAAGAATTCATATCCCCAATGGCTAGAGGTGATAAACATGTCTTCTTTGCATGACAAGATACTGTAACTTTGTTATGCTCCATGACTTTGTTTCATCGATATCTCTCAGAACCTATTCTCTTCAATTGCAGTATTCTTCCCTGAGGTCGGCGGATCAACTCTCGATTCGCATCATGGCTTTGTGGTTGAGTATGGAAAGGACAAGGATGTTGAACTAGGTAGCTTTGTTACATTTTTTCCTATATGATTTGATATGCAGGAGATGGAATATATAGTATGTTTACATAATTGGAAACAACATCTAGTAGAGGTTGATCAACACCTTAATGTTGTTTTGATTGACTTTATGGTTTTGTTTTGTGCTTGAGCGCCTGTTGTCATTCATGCAGAAATTGATTGGATCAAATTTAGGGCCTGTTAGCTCACCAAAACAGCTACCTATTTGAGTCAAACCACAATGGTTTACTACTTTAAAAGTTTAATTAGTTTGGGTAGTTTGTGCTTGCTTAAGCCCACACCCATGCCATATTGTGTTTTTAAAACCATAGGAAGGGATGCTATGATACATTTTTTTATGATGATAATGTTTTAAATATTTCATTAAATCAAAGAGCATTTAGAAATTTGTAAAGTTCAATATGATTGCATGGTGAAAATATATCAGATATCCATTAAAATTCTCATAAATGGATTATTTTCAAAACAATATAAAAATGAATATAACACGCATCATAAATTTTAGTTATTTCATGTAATATTTTGATTGGATACAAGCTGCTTACGAAAGGATTCATTCCAACTTGTTTTCTCTAAGTTTCTTCTCATGTGTTTGTTTCTTTAATACTCCCCTCACATGTGGGTAGGCAAATTGGATTAAACTATTACGATATTTGAGGAAAATAGTGCTAAAATTATCTCAATACTATGGTATTTTAGGATGATTTAGTACTGGAGCAATTTTCTGCAGCTGTACGTATGAATCCTCATGTACTATCTTCTCACTCTAACTAGTATACTTTTGTGTAATTGGTTTTTCTGTTTCTTCCAGACCTGCCTTCCATTATAACCATTTTTTGTTGTACTTTTACTGATTGGATAGTAAACAAATTACGTGGGGAGGCTCTTGTAACAAATTTGCTTTTTTGTCTTTCTGAAACTATTAAAAACTTCCATTAATGGTAGGTTTTAATATGAGTGCACTGGTAGGCATTATTGCTTGATTGTGATTTTAGGCCATGAACTTACAGAGTGGATACTTCTATCAACATCATAGTTTATAAACGTCATACATTGCATGACTGTTTCCTAGCAGCCTCACAGCAACTGTGGAAAATACCTTTTACTTTCTTATCATATTGTTGAGTAGTCTTAGATCTTATGGATTGGTTGTTTTAGCATGTGTAAATTGAATAAATTCATTTATTTTTCTTTTAAGTCATTGTAGTTTTCGTGATCCAGGTTTCCATGTGGATGACTCAGAAGTCACTCTAAATGTGTGTTTAGGCAAAGATTTTTCTGGTGGCGAATTGTTTTTCCGGGGAGTTCGATGTGATAAGCATGTGAACACAGAGACACAAACAGAGGTCTGTCATCACGGGTGGTATTTTTGCACATATCTGTTTGTAGAAGTGTATGTATTCCAGAGCATTTCATTATTCTATGTTGACCTGGAATTTGAAACATATATAGTCTTCGGTAGTTATAACTTACTGGAGTATATCTTGATTTTTGTTCCTTTGTTCATATTATTTTGCCAATAAGTTATTGCAGAAACTAGTCAACAAATCTCAATAGCATTTATAATTCAGTTCTTTCTCTGAAAAAAATGGAAATTTGCCTTCTCAGTAATGACTGCCACAACTAAAAATGGTGGAACTTGCCAAGGGACTCAGAATGCATTGATTGAATTAATGAAAGCAATTCAATAGAACGATAAGGCTGCATGAAGTGGTTTTAAATCGATTTCAATAGTAATGATGACTCATAACCATGTGTTGGTTTGTGATGTTTATGGCACATACAGACACATTGCTTTACTAATTTGTTTATACATCATTGTTGGCATAAAATTTATAGCTCGACGACAAGTAAACTCCTTTTTCATAAAAGAATATGGGAAAGTTAGTTGGCTGAAATCCTTGGTGTTTTATTGTGCTTTATTTTGATAATGATTTTATTTGTAGTTGCTTTAAGTAGTTGAGTTGATGTTTTTATCTTTAAAACTTGATAGTCTGCCCAAATTCTCCTTGCTTTTATTGTAGGAAATCTTTGACTACTCTCATGTCCCTGGTCAAGCTGTACTTCATCGTGGACGTCACCGACACGGGGCTCTTCCCACAACTTCTGGACATAGAATCAACATGCTTTTGTGGTGTAGAAGGTACATTACATTCATATTTTTATTCTCGAGATGCATGGTGATTTGATGGTAAATTGCATATGAATAGCTTTATTATTCACTGTTCGTAAATTGAGGCACTGAGACTATGCCACAATGAAGGATGAAGCTATTGGATTACAGAGTTGTTCTAGTTTCTATCAGTGTTCTTTTGGGTTGCCATTCTCTTGTTGTCACATCGTCTAACCATTGATTCAGATTACAGTGAAATAAGTATCTATATCATCTTAAATGTGTAAGTGTATCGTCAAGAACTAACATTAGAATAGAATCAAGTCATCTGAACAAATACTCCTTGTCAACCATACTGGCGAGCTATGATGTTGCTTGGTTTGAATTAGATAAAAATGTTAGAGACAATTCGTCGGAATCCACTTAAAGAGATTAAACTACAATCATGGCAAGTGATTACTGATACAGTTTTCTGCAATTTTGCTCTTCCTATTCAAAACCCAATGTGTGCAAAACAACAACCCTCTATGATCTGTTTTACAGTTCAGTCTTCAGAGAGATGAGGAAGTTCCAAAAGGACTTCTCTAGCTGGTGCGGTGAATGTCAGTGCGAGAAGAAAGAAAGGCAGCACCAGTCGGTGGTCGCTGCCAAGATGGTATGCATCTCATTTCAGAAAATTAGATCATCTTTGCTCGATCTTTTGCATTAACTATCCTGTTTGTTCATTGACAGACGTTTCTTAAGGGCTATGGCGGAGCCAACATTTGAGGTGCTTTGGTTATGTATTCTAGTTAGGGTCGTTGTAAAGTAGCGTGATTGTCGCCTAAATCGACCTTGGATTCTCTAAGTTAACGTTGTTCTTGAGCTTGTCTGTATTTAGAGGTTATTTGTATATACCAGTATTTATCCATAACAACTTCAGACCATCAAGCAGCTGAGACCAGCCTCGACCTCTCTCCGGCGGCCACGCTCCCGTTCGCCGGGCTGTTGAACTCGACGGACCTGGACGGATCCGTGGGGTGGCGGCGCTGGCAAAACGTCAGCAGCCTCTTCACCGACTGCAGGTACTTGCGCGTCGTCTCGTTGTTCATGATGTGGGCGACGCTGCTCGCGCAGATCTTCTCGCGGGCGGAACGCTCGTGGATGCCGACCATGGTCACGCCGATGGGCCACGGCGCGTTGCCGATCGCCAGCTTGATGTACTCGTCCGTGGCGGCTAAGTAGTCTCGCCGCCGGCAGCACTGCGCCACCCTGACCAAGGCCCGACGGATGTCTCCCGGAAGACCCTGGAGAGGAAAACACCATCAGTACAATAAGCTTCAGTTTGAGCTTCTCTGAACAATTACACACGGAAAGAAACAGGTACCTTCTTCCTGCACAGCTTGAACATTGGATTCAAGTACCGATCGCATTGGTTGAACGTAGCTACTGCGGATTTCCCTTTGGCGGTGCGCTTCGCGGCGTCGGGCATCTCGGCCACCTCCTGGCCCCAATCGCCCAGCAACCTCTCGAAGAAAACTAGAATCTTGTCCTCATCGCACAGATACTCAAAATTTCCCTTCGTCGAATCCGTGTCGGTGTCCTCATCGACGGCGAGGTTTTTCTCCGCGGTCCCGGTGCCGCCTTCTCTCTTGGCCGCGGCCGTTCCAGCCTTCTGCCCGCGGCGGAGATCATGCATGTACCTGAGGAAGTCGTTTGTCTGCCCATCGGCCAACTCCTCCGCGGACTCGATGGGGCCTGACTCGATCGCCGTCTGGAGGCGGCGGAGCCGGTCGGCGTCGTCCTCCCCGAAGAGGGTAGCGGGATGCTTCAGGATCCGAAGGCGGCGAACCACCTCGTCGCGCGGGAGATTGGGCAGCGACCCATCGTCGACGGCGCCGCGGGGAAGAGGATCGTCGGAGATCTTAGAGTGAGACGAGGAAGAGGGGGGTGGGGAAGAAGCGGCGGCATTGAGGGATTTGAGCTGGCAGTGGAGTTTCTCCTGTTGGCGGAGCCTTTGGGTCTCCTTTTGCTCGATCTCGGAGCGGCGGAGGAGCTTCCGGCCGCCGAAGTCATCTTCCAGAGCCTTGCGCTTCCGCAGGAGCTCGCGCTTAAGCAGGTCCATGGCGTCGGCGAGTTGTTTCTTGCTCTCTTCTTCTGCCGGAATCGAAGACGAAGTCGGAGAACGGTGATCGACTTATTTAAAAGAAGCGGAACAGAAATAAGCGGAACAGAAACAGTTACTTTATAGATCTTTACCATATTCAATGATTGTGATGATACTAAATATGGTATATTGTTTACTAGATTTTCTGGACGAATTTTAACAGATTTGTCGATATCTTAATTTAAATTTTTTATAATCTAGATATTTAATTATTTTTTTATAATTGATAGAATTTTAGAAATATGATGAAAATTTCAAGTGTAATTAACAAATTTGTTCTCCAGATATTAATTGTGTAGTTGGACCGGAACAATGAGTTAAACCGGAGTTAGGACTTTGGACCGAAACAAAAAGGTTAACCGGGTCCAGAAGCGAGTCGAGTCGGTTCGGTCCGAGCACACAGAAACCCTAGGCCTCGCCTCTGTCTCCGCTATAAAAATCTCTCCTTTCTCTCGCTGCTTCTCCTAACGCAGCCTCGCTTCTTACCCGCCGCTCTCCCTTGTTCTCTCATCCCTCATGGCGGAGCGTGGTGCTGGAGATCGCGGCGGCTTTGGTCGTGGATTCGGGCGCGGCCGGGGTGATCGTGGTCGCGGCGATCGCGGCCGCGGGAGACGCGGAGGGCGGCGTGACGAGGAGGAGAAATGGGTGCCGGTCACCAAGCTCGGCCGCCTCGTCAAGGAGGGGAAAATAACCAGCCTCGAGCAGATTTACCTCCACTCGCTCCCCGTCAAGGAGCACCAGATCGTCGACACCCTCCTCGGCGGCCGCCTCAAGGACGAGGTTATGAAGATCATGCCCGTGCAGAAGCAGACTCGCGCCGGACAGCGCACCCGCTTCAAGGCCTTCGTTGTCGTCGGCGACAGCGACGGACACGTGGGTCTCGGCGTTAAGTGCGCCAAGGAGGTCGCTACTGCCATTCGTGGAGCCATCATTTTGGCCAAGCTCTCAGTCGTCCCCGTCAGGAGGGGATTCTGGGGGAACAAGATCGGGAAGCCCCACACTGTGCCCTGCAAGGTTACTGGAAAGTGCGGCTCTGTTACCGTCCGCCTGGTTCCGGCACCGAGAGGGGCAGGGATCGTGGCTGCCCGTGTGCCGAAGAAGGTTCTCCAGTTTGCTGGAATCGAGGACGTGTACACCTCATCCCGCGGTTCGACCAAGACTCTTGGAAACTTTGTGAAGGTCAGTGTTTCCTGCGATTTGTTAATTTTTTTCAGTACACGTGAGGAATTCTGGTGGAGTTGGGCATAATACCTTTCACTTACCTTCTTGTGCATTCATAACGGCGTTTAGCATGAATATATGATTATCTTCTTCCGTTATTCCACCATATAAATTTGTCTCTTTTGAACTCTTTTTGGAACCGCTTCATTTCACTATTTCATGCTATTGATTAACGTTGTAGTGATTATAGGTATGTTGCCGCCAAATAGTATATTGATGACAGCTGCGTCCAGATAATTGTTTATAGAATTAGAGGAGAGGTAGTTCAACAAAGTGGTGAGCTTGAAGGAGAGGAGAAACCTTAGTTGTTCCTTGTGGTTACATAGGATGTTGTGAGCAGTTAAAGTTTTCTAGGTTATCCTTTGGTCCAAGTTAATTGATAGAGAACAGGAATTGGATAATTTTAATGTGATAGATTTCTTTATTCATTTTTGGATTTTAGTTTTTTCCCTCTTATTACATGGTGTTGATGTCTATCATTATTTTGCCTTTCATCCTAATGTTTAATTTTTCATATCTGCCTGCCCTTTATTTTGATGACATTAAAATATTTTTCTTGATTGAATGTTTAACTTTTCTGTAAGACTAACACCATTATACAATCTCTTAGAGAGAAGGATTCAATCAAAGACTTGTTATCATAAAACTAAGATTTCTAAATCCTATGAAATGAAAAAATTTTGCTTGGCACACTTCCATCACAATTGTTCTACTGGTTTTATGGATTAGAACTCGTATCTATTTTTTTCCCAAGTTGGATACTTGAATAGTGAGGGTTCTAATTTGAAAAATCCTTTTCGCATGTTAGATTATTTTGATTGAATTTAGGGGTTTCTATCAATTCCCTCAGTTGATTTTTTGTTTTTGTGTAAGATGCTTGGTTAAATCTAGGATTTTGTCTGAATTTCTCATCTTAATTTTCTTCTTGCGCTTGCCCAAATCAACTAGGCTGCTAGGATGCTGTTGATTTTAATGCCATGACAGATTATCATAATGTGGAACCACCTGTGTCTGATGGTTTTGCCTTCTTGTTGGATTGGTCTCCCCTCTTTTTGCTTGTTATTGGATTATAAGCAATAATTTGATTACGAACATGTTCAGAAATTGCTGGTCGATCTGGCTTTCTAAGTGTATCTTTTTCATTTCATATTTTTGTGTTGGGTTATTCTTTTGTGGCGATACATGGAATATCTTTCACACATCAACAACAGAGCTACATTTGCTTGCATTTCATACATCTTATTTCTTGCAGGCTACCTTTGATTGCCTCATGAAAACCTATGGGTTCTTGACGCCTGACTTGTGGTTGGACACTCGCTTCAGCAAATCTCCCTTCCAGGAATACACTGACTTGCTTGCTAAGCCTACCAAGGCAATTCTCATCGAAAGCACCGAGAGGATCGAAGCTTAGGACTTTGCTACCTTACTTTGCACAAGTATGCTGAAATAGGACTCAAGTACTTGGTTTTTGTTTCTATTATCTGCTGAAATTTATGTTTTGCTTTAGTCTTTCTTTTTGCTGTGACAATTTCGCCGTTATGTTATGTGCTACTTCTTAACAATAATTCTTTAGTAGCTTTATAATTTCCTGCTGTTTATTGATTTGGAAATAAGCTGTACAAGCATATCAGTAAACCCTAGTTAGTTCTTGTGTCAAGCACATAGTCTAGGAATGACCTTCCCAATCCCTTTCCATTTGAAATTATTGCAAGCACTAGTCACAGCCTCTCCACCTTCACCCACCAGGTCAATGTTCTGCAGCACAATGTGGTGACACCCGACATTGTTGCTGCAGTTAAATGTCATGGCTTCTCGCGAAGCGCTGGTTCCCTTGATGTTCTTGTAAAGTACATGGCTCACTTCCACTGCTGAATCCTGTGCTTAAAATAGAAGAGGTTAGTAGATGCTCTGAAAACCAAATGGATATTGCTTGTGTAGGTTACTCCACCTGTTCATGACAAGGAAGTTTGGAGTCACAGTAGTTTTGGTTGATAATTATGGGATTCTCGACGTTGTGCATAGCGATGTTTTGGAATATGATGTTCTTCGCGTAGCCTTGCCCGCCCTATTTGTCAAGGGAAAGTCGATGAGAATGTATAGTCTTAATGTTATCTGTCGATCGAGATTGGCTTACTTGCCATGTCTTGATCCTGATACCATTTGTTGTGTTCTTCAATATGACATTGTTCACAGACACATTGGACACACTTTCCTTTGTGTGTTTAGCTCCCAAGCTGCCAATGCTGCTCAACACAATAATTAAGTTTAAATTAGATTAAATTCTGAAAAAAAGTGTATAGATAGATAGATCCTCTAAGAGACCTGATTCCATGACCTGGACCGCATACGATGGTTTTGGCGACTATTCGCCGCGAACCGTTCACTATGGATATGCAATCGTCTCCTACAGATCACACAATTCGAACAAAATAAGATGGCAATTAGGTTTCCTTTTAGAGATTGATTGAATTACCTGTTCCGATGATGGTGTCTCTTATGATGATGTTGCTACTCTCGCCGATATGAATCCCGTCGGTGTTTGGGCTTGATTTGGGTGCGAAGATCGACAGATTTGAAGCTTTGACATTCTTGCTTTTTTGAATGTTTAGATGGATTTGTTGGCTATCTTTCACCTTGAGATCCTTCACCACCAAGTTCTTGCATGAATGGAAGAACAATGCCTATCCAATTTCCAAACACACATGCCAAAACTTAGATACTAGTCAATATAGAAAGTTGTATGCTTGTTGGTAGTGTTCTTCTGCTTACCGAGGGCGCACCGACACAAGGCTGGATATCAAACAAGAATTAGTCAGTAACTTTGCCTCCTAAACCAAATTCAAAAAAAGCACTATCAAGATGAGGCTTCGGTTAGTCGATTACCAAGGACTCGTTCGTTTTGCAAGACTTTTGCCACCATTTCTCACCATTCCCATCGATCATTCCTCCACCTCGAACCACTAGGTTTTTCAGGCGGTCGAACAATATCCAATACCCCATATTGTGGGTACTCCAATGAGAGGGCTCCGGAGAAGCTTCAAGCGTTCCCTCGATCTAGTCATGCACCGCAATCGATAAGCAAAACATAAATACAAATCGGTATCGGTTTAGCAAGGTTACCTTCACTGTGATATGGTTTTTGCAAGGACCACAGAATCTAATAGGCCTCAATCTGTATTTGTGATTAGGCACCAAAAGCACAGAGGCTGCTTTGGAAGAACATGCCTTATTCCATGCCTTTTCGAATGCCTTTTGTTTTCCAAACAAACAAAAACAGCAACCAAAACTTCATCTTCATCTTTTTAACAAAATAAGATTCATGAACTCAAGAATTCAAATTCACCTGGTTGTCATATGATCCATCATCTCCTCTGGCACCAAATTCCTCAACACTGAAAACTACTCGATCGGCTGAGTGAGCATGTGCTGCGTGCTTTCGGAAGAAGGAGAAGAAGAAAAAGAAGAAGAAGAAGATTGAAGTTTGCAGAGCCATCAGGGAATGGAAATGGAAGATGCAGAGAGAGAGGAATGAGATGGTGCACAAAAAACATGCATATCTTGATGAACTTATAATAATGAAATCTACAAAAAAAAAAAAAATTAGGTGAGGAACAGAGAGGGATTGAATTTCACTCAATCCATTTGTTTGGCATCCTTCATCATCAACAGCATGGAGCTGAGAAGATTCAGGGAGATGAGGAAATGATGATGACTGAAAATTTTCAGAACAGTTTATTGATTTATTTTCCTTAACATTTAAAGAACATCATATATATCGAAGAAGATCAAATGAGAGATTTTAGTATGTATACGATAGATAAGCAAGGACATAATAATGCCAAACTCTTAATCAAAAACACATAATAGAAACACAATTGTTTGCTTGTTGCCATTAATTAGGGATTTTGAGGTCACAAGTTTTCCCTTCCATTCTTCCCCATGCCAAAATTACTTGAAAGAGTTAGAGTAGGATGGATTTAGGTAGAAAAAGATGATAAACTAGATATGCATATCAATCTTTGATTAAGGAAGGAGATGGTGTGATGGAGTTTACTAATATTTAGGAAGGAAACATAAAATTTCCAATTGAGGCATTTCTTGTGTGATCGATCGAATAATTTTAGGGCATATCTTGGGGGAATCAATCATATAGTTAGCAAAGTAACATAATATGTCATGGTTTGGTCCATTCTATGATTCTAAATGCCTCATAGTCAATGACACATGTTTTTTTTATCTAATAAGTAATTAGTTATTGTAATTTAAATAATAAATTCTTTTTATAAATCAATGATATGATATTTTAGATGATAATTGACCAAAAGCAATGATTTCAATTAGATTTTATAAGTTCTTATCAAAATCTAGAGAACTAACAATTGAGCCAAAAACACACAAAAATCCTAAATTTTAGGCCCCCCAATGACCATATATCGAATCTATCCTGTTGGTTGTTACATACTGTTTCTTTTTTGGATCAATATCAGTAATACAGTTCATCCAACGGTAAACCTAACATGAATAAGATATCTCAAGATCGACCCATTCGCATCAAAAACTAAAATTTCTAGAAGAACATGAACAAAAAAAACACATTTTAATAGCGAAGACGCTTTCTACTACTCTACCAGCCACCCATGGACTCCAGTGCTGCTCAAGTCATCCACGGCGATGGATAACTTCGAAGAGGAATCGATGGCCGCGAGATTAAGGACGTGGACGGCCATGATGCTTGAATTGCAAGTCAATATTAGCTGTTGGAGACGATCCAGCGCCAGAGCATAAATATTAATACCATATAAAACAAAATATTTCAAAAAATAAATTTTATTTTGACATTTATTAGTATATTATCTTTCACATATTCAATTAAGAATAATTCATAAGCGAATTAAAATACATCAAATATTATATATATTTAATCAATTTTAATTAAATTGATAAAAATAGTTTGATAAATCTAAATATTACTTTTAGAAATTATATTTATTTTATAAATTTTTATGAAATGTGATTATAAATTCGGAGAAATAATTCATTTACCAGATTAAAGAAAATGCAATACAAAAAAAAAACATTCATACAAACACACGCAATTGTTGTCAGAAGACAATTCTCTTTTATAAAGTCATTTTAAGTGAATAAAAACATCCACAACTCACTCCCATTATAATACCCTCCACTTCATTAAAAAAACATGAAATTCATTATCACATACTCGTTATAACAACATATCTCTTTCACCCACAACTCATTATTTATAGATTCCACTGTCCACTCAATCATCTTAAAATTATATCATATTAAATAAATATATTTTAAAAATATTTTAAATTATTAAAATTATTAATAAAAATTAAAATTAACCATTAATAAAATTTTATTTAATTTTAAAATAACGGTTAAAACTAATCATTTTAATAAATATAATTAAAAAATAAAAAAATACACGTGGAATGGACCATCCTCCTGAGACCCACTCCACTTTTAATTTTGAACGCGTTCAACTAGAAGAATGTTATAACACCCCTCCACAATGGTGTTTAACACCAATAAAGTGTTATAACACCCCGTTAGAGCATCCAATGAATGCTCTAATGATGATAAAGACTATGTTTATTGCTTCTACCTATAGTTCATGAGATATCGAAGGAAATCAAATTTAATAATATATGCCATACAAACAGATCGATGATTATCCAAAAACTGAAAACTAGATTTAAGAGTAAGTCCAAAAAAATTTATGAATGCCCAATCCAAATTTAACTGTCAGAAAACAAAATTAAGCATAACATTTGAAAGCATTTAACCATTAGGCTGTTGCAATCAGACTGGGCGAATCAATTATAGCTCTGACAGTGAAAAGAATGAGCTGAAGGATGATCACCAAGTCACTGATTGCCTTTTATATGTATCAAAACCCTACAGCAACGACTGGATGTCGATCTCCATGAAAGAACACGGATCAGGGATACCGAATTTCTTCAAAACCTGCAAATATTATCGTGTCCCACTTGCATTGATAGAATGTATGTTTATAGGTGTATGCATATAAGTTAACCACAATAAATTGGAAAGAAATTAATTTATAAACAATAGCACGCCAATCTAGTGATCGCTAAGACAATCAATCATAAGTACATGTATAATATAGATACTAATACAGCTGATAACATTCGGTTATTAGTGTCACCTTCTCAGACATATGGTATCCCCAACCCAAAGCAAAGCATGTCTGCCTTTTTATGAAGCAACTAGTTTTAGTAAACAATAAATATTTACTATTTATTGGCTATGAATTCCAATGTGTTCCTCAGGTACTAAAATATAGATGAGCAGCAAATCCAAAATTCAAAAGAGAGGAGAAATACACTGTCATTTCAGCGCACATGTCATCGTCGTGTTTGAAAATTTTCGAAGGGCTTTTTATCTTAATTTTCTCTTTGGGAATTTTTTTCACAAGTGCTAGGGCACTGATAGCATCGGTAAAGGTTGTCTTTAAACAATTGAAGCTTACGAAATCAGATCTTTAATCTAGAGGCTTTGGTAATATAGGAATACATTAAATGAATTGCATGCAACATAATTCTGATACTGCAATCTAAGCTAAGTATGGCTTTGAGAACACAAATCATACAAAATTAGGAACAGATTAAAATTAGAGGGAATAATTTAGTATGTGAAACCAGGTAAATGAAATTGCTAATTTAAATATTACATATATAGATTTTAAAATGGTATAAAGTTTTGCATGCAGCATTCTATATAGTACCTCGGGATGAACAATTCCAAAGTTCCCAATTTGTTTCCCATTAAATATGATGCCGCATTGTCTATTAGGAAAATATTCCGGCTCCTGCATTGACAAGGTAAAGTGGATGAGTAGGAATCAATCCAAGTTGTGACTAGAAATGAAAATACAGGGCCCTTACATCTGAAGGCTTAAGATAATTATCAGGGACTTTAATGTGAGGTGCTCTTACAACTTTCATTATTCTTTCCACCAATCCCAAAATTTCCTGCACAATGAATTTACCACGATTGGGATGTCTTCTTTTTCAAAGAAACTATCACCTAAACTAGGAAATCTAACTTAATAAGGTCACTGAAGAAACCAACGGACAAACTAATGGAAAAGCCAACAAAAATTTAGCCGAAAATAAAAGAGGAATGCAACATACAGAGGAGGATTTGACAATGTGTACTGTGGTTTCAGAAAAAACATACCTCAAATCCTGAGGAAACATTACAATATAATGCCGCAAGTCGACGATTGTTTGATGCACCAACATCCCGATCACCATCCAACACAACAACATCACCAACTTCAAATATCTAAATAATTACAGGGATTATGTGAAAAGGCTGGAAGTATATTTCAGACCAAAAGATGCCAAGTTCAATCAAACATAAAACATAGATATAATTTTTTCCTCCCAAATGTTCTGGGAGCAAGCAAACTAAATGTTTGCAAAGAATAAAATAACTTTTCCTCTTTAAGAAGTGATAACGACAAGATTCTGGACAAAAAGGTTGTTTGAGCAATGCCACAAACTAAAATACGCCCCACAAAATCTGAACTCAAAAAAACTGAAAAGTAGTTAGATTTAGGATGGGATCAGTTGAAAATTTTCCATTATGAAACTGAAGAAATCTAGCCAATTTTACTAGACAGAATCAAGCCAGCTAATCATGTCTAAATCAGCCATCATGAATCAACAAACGGAATTCATCTACATTATCATGGTTCTGGCATCTTTATTCTAATATGCTCTTTTTCAGATGCAAATGAAAATTCTAAATGATCAGGCATTTATAGGTTATAAAAACTACAATGAGCACCAAAATTATACCCGTAGGATTTCAGTTTTTTTATCAGCAATTAGTTATCAATATCATCAATTTACTGTTTAAACAACATAGAAATTCCTGGATTTACAAGTCAATAGAGAATACTCAAGATAGAACAAGAGAGAAACCTGTTTAGCAATCCAAAATATTATGTACCTTTATAGGTCTGGGGTGGTCAATATTGTGCTTTAGGGTTTTCAATAAGCATGACATCAGACTGGTTCTAACCACCTGTCACAAAGTTCCATACAAACATGAAATTCAGTTCTCAAAGCAGAACATAAAAAGTAATAGCTTAAAACATATGAAGGTAAACCATAGGCAAACAACTTTTTGACATAAAGAGAGAGAAAGGAGGGGAAGAGGTGTCAAATGAACATAATATCCATGAACAAGCACTCCACAAGTGGCTCAATAAGAGCTCATTTAAATTTGTTTGGAACAAGTAATAAAAATAAATAAAGACGCTTGAAAATGCTTGAGAACATGACCTTAATTGGTAACCATATGAAATGATAGTGTAAGACATCAATCATGTGAATAAATGTGTATTGTTGTTCCATCGGTTAACACCTAATCTAGAACAAAAACGTACTCCTTTAAGCTGATTAGTAATATCACTTTAGATGGAACAAATTCTGCAAACAACCAACCATTTTCCTTATATTTTTCCTGTTGATAAAATTAGCATTGGTACATTGATGGTATCAAATAACATAAGCCTAAAATCAAGGACTAGAATTTAGGGAAAGTTAACAACAGAGAGAAATTCTTGAAAATACATTAAATAATAAAGAACTCAAGTCTCAAGTCTTATATGGCTACGTCACAAACTCACAATATATGATTAGCTGAATCAAACAACTATATATAGTTTTCTACTTTTCTTATATTTGAGACAAAAATCAAACCATTTGATATGTGATTAGTTAAGATGGATGAAAATGAAGTTCCATGTAGAATATTAGATAACTTGAATGTATTATTCAACAAGGGGCTGTTGATGAAGATATAATTAATAAGATCAAGAACAGAAAATCTAACCAAAGAGGAGATTTTGGAGTCTTGTGTGTTGTCATGTACACCTTAGGCTAAGAGGAAGTTAGATAGGATTGTGGGGTACATCCTGCCACACTTCATGGATGATTATGTTGGGAAATTCAAAAACAACTCAAAAAAAATATCAATATAGCAAAGTGCTAAGATGGACGCATGGAGTTACCAGAAAGGATAATATAAAAGCTAACTCAGAACAATTGTTTAGCTCCAATATATGACAAAATGAGAAAAAAATAG
The DNA here is from genome assembly GCA_037834155.1 of Curcuma caesia. Taxonomy (NCBI): domain Eukaryota; kingdom Viridiplantae; phylum Streptophyta; class Magnoliopsida; order Zingiberales; family Zingiberaceae; genus Curcuma; species Curcuma caesia. Next base: position 4,025,887 of record JBBMKF010000007.1, on the reverse strand, counting down.
ATTATCATGTTCAAAGACGATTAATAGAATATATAATAAGACAAATTTTATGAAATACAGTTGAAGTGAGGAGTAGAAAAAAAATAATGGAAATCTTAGTTATTTGATAAAAAAAGATTTAGTTGATGTCAATATTACTAGTGATATAGGTTTGCCTGGAAGAGTTCAATAGAGGAGTAAGATCTATGAAGTCAACATCAAATAGTTGAACCCTTGGGTTCAACATTGCTTGGTCATGATAGAAGAGTTTGAATCTAATGAACAAACTAAAAGATGAATATTCAGGAATAAAACACAAGCTAGTCAAAAGTATAAATGAAACCTCAAAGTCAGCAGAACGAGGATTTGCTATGATAACAGCTTTATCTCCATCATCCTTTCGCCTTAGCATTGAAAAATTCTCTTCATGTGAGCATAAAACCCATGTTAAGACTTCCATGTAACCTGCCCTTGCAACCTACAGAAGATGGAATTTTTATGAAATACTAGGTGTTATGAAAGTAAAGCCTCCCAAGCAAGAGGCCTAGAGCAACAAACTTCGCAATTTCCTAAAATTCAATGTCCAACAAGTAAAACTAGTCAACACAGAATAAATGAAGGAATAGCTACTGGCACAGGAATAAAAAAAATACAATGATTAAATGAAGTAGATCGTATGAAAGACCATTTGGGCACTATTGACTCTAAGGACAACAAAATAGTGACTGAGAAAACAGATGCAGTTAGTCAGTTAAAGGCAAAATACAGAGATTCATATTTTATATCTTTAGTTGTATTATAGAAGAAAAGCTCCATCACAAAAACCTCATCCTAGTTGAGGCCCAGCTAATTTTTTCCACAGATCATAACAGTTTTTGCTTTTCTAGGATCATACTGTTCAGGAAATATTATGTTGAGTTATTAGTTATTACTTTTCTCAAATCAACATAAATACTTATTTGATCTTTTTTCAGTACGTAATTAATATTATTTAATTTATGTTGCTTATCAATATAATAAATAAATAAAAAGGGTAGCCTTGGTGCAACGGTAAGGTTGTTGCCATGTGACCTAGAGGTCACGGGTTCAAATCCTGGAAACAGCCTCTTGCCAAAGGCAAG
>JBBMKF010000007.1:3989404-4006341 GCA_037834155.1 Curcuma caesia | reverse complement strand
AGCTGCTGTAGAGCCTCTCCACCAGTCTCTCCAGAGCTTCTTTCATCCATGGATGCTGGCACCCTTCTTTGGCTTCGTCCACTGTCACCTGAAACATCAAATCTACTTTTTTCAGAAATCAGAAATCAAACCAAATGAAATTCAAAGTAGTGTTTCGCATGCTCGATCGATCGATCGCTCACCCATTTGCGCTCTCTCGTGTGCATCTCCGGCCAGTCTCCGAGCTCCTGCGTGACATGGAGAGGGAACATGGTGCCTTCGTAGTACGCATCGTAAGTTCTGCTCTTGTACGTCCATTTCCCAAGTTTCCTCTGCAAATTAAAGTCGACCTGTTAGAGATTCTGCAAGAAGAAATGAACTCGATGATCTTACAGGAATATGAAGAACTCGTCTACCTCAATGTGGCCCTGCACTCCTGCTTCCTCCATTGCCTCCCTCGAAGCTGCTTCTTTTATTGTCTCGTCAGTCTCCCAACCACCCTGAGAAAGAGAAACCATGGTTAATTTGAAGGCCCAGCTAGCAGTCTCTTTTACTGAAGAAAATTAACTGCTCGATCGAAGGCGAACCTTTGGGAAGACCACGCCATTGCCTTTGGGAGAGCTCACGACGAGGACCTCCACCGATTTATCGGCCTCCTCGCCGGAATTAAACTTGTAAGGAATGCACCTGCAGGATATGCCCAAACCGAGATTAAGACATATTTGAAGACTCGAGAAGGATAAAAATTCGATTTTTATTTTTTTTACCCGACGACGAGGCGGCTGCCGTTCTTGCTGTATCGCTGGAGTTGCCTTCCCTGTCGAGAAACCAACGTCACCATCTTCTTCTTCTTCTTCTTCTTCGTCTTCTTCCTTCCGAAGGAAATGGCTGATGAGAAGATGAAGGAATGGAGATGAGGTAGAGGAAAAGGAGGAGGGTATAAATAGAGGAGCTGCGTGGGTCAGGGAGCGCGTGAGGGCGCGTCCCCGGTGGAATCAACTCGCCGTCGTCAAAGCACGGCACTAAATGAGACGGGATCGGTACGGGAGACCGAGTCGTTGGATCCATAAATCACGAGTTGACTCGCCGGCAACGCCGAGTCAGAGCGCAGCCCGGCGCGGTGCGGCTCGGCGCGGCGCGCCTCGGCGCTTATCGTGGTTTGTAGAATCTAGAATAATTGATTTGAGCAGATTAGGCAGATCAATCCTGTTAAAAAATTAAAAAATTTTAAATTTAAATAAATTAAAAATTTTAAATTTGTACGATTTAGATATATCAAGTGTCGATTAAATTTTTTATTTTAATTTTAAATTAAAAAAAATAAATTTTTTTAATCCATAGATCAATTCAAATCTATCACAGGTTAATCCATACGAATGGGAGACCTAGGTAAGTTAATTCATCTGAATTTATTTTAAAATAGATTAATAAACTTATATTTAACGAAACAGATCAATCCTACCTACTGAATCTAAATTAACAGTTATATTTAGAATGAAGGAATTATTGGTTTTATTTTTTTTACCAATATGTAAAACTGGTTTTGATAAAAATAAAAAACAGGGGAGTTATTTGATAAATAAATTTCCTTTTAAACAGAGATCGATTTCATTTTAACACCTTTTAATTTGCTGAATTTTGTTGGTAATTTAACAAATTGGGCTCCATAAATTTCACAAGAGACAAAAAAGAACTTTCTTCCAGTTGATTAATGCAATTTAGATTTCAGACCTTGTCAAATAACAAAAAACAAAAATTTGCATAAAATTCATGTTAAATCAAATTTCAGTCTTTATTTATTTATTTGTAGTTTTCATATTAAGATTATTCTTTATTTATGACTAACGTAATAGAGATAAAACCCACCGGCCACAAATTAAAGAGATGGAGCATAAAATAATTTTTGAAGCACCGGCCAAGAAATATAAAATAAATTGAGAAAGTCCTAAATGAATAAATTTAAGATAGAATATTAAAATGCAAATAAGTACTAGAAATATATACAATAATAACAATCATTCTATATTAAAAAATATATAGATATTTAGTGGCACGATATAAATATTAACTTAGTGTCAATTACAAATGGAGGTGAGGGAAGAAGAGAATGGGATCAAAGAAGATGACGATGTTACTTTCATAGAATAGGGAGTGTGACATGAGAAGAGAACAAAAGAGAAGAAAAAGATAGTTGCGAGCCATCTTATGGGATCATGCAAATGTCTTTGCTAAGTGTTGTTTGCTTGGCTAATGGAGACGACGACAACAACGATGAACGAGGAGAAGAGGACGGGATGAGCGAAAGATGGGACAACAAATAAAATAGGGTAGGGCGAAATTAATTAAGATGGACAAAGAGGTGTTCTTTGTAAAATATATTTAGGGATGGTGACTTAAGGCAAGATGCATAAGAGTTCAAATGTTAGTGGAGTGGGTTTTTAAGGTCCTTAATTATTTTGAATAAATTATAGAATAGATTTTGTTTTCTTTTTTGGGTGCTTCCTTTCTCACTTTCATGGAAGATGCACTACAATACACAAGTAATATGCTGCCAAATATCTTGAATCATCAAGTCTTAATTTGTTCTTAGAAAAAGTCTCAACATAGAATAGAATTATGACTTTTTCTATGGCTAAGAAAATTTTCTAGAATAGTGTATTTCTAGGGAAGATGACAAATCATTGGTATGGACCAACTACCCAAATTTGATGTGACTCAATCACAAATTGGTTTTATGTTGGACCTAAGTCAAAATTGATCAACTAGTTAAGGCAAACCAATGGAGCATAATAAATGAGCGTTCTAAAGTTGTATTCCCATTAGAGAAACCTAATCTGTAAGTAGGAATCGATCCATAGATATCTGATTAATTACAGAAATATCAACATCGTAGCCCCAAGACAGGCATCATCTATTTTTTATTTTTTTAATTGACACTAAATATCTAACTTACATGGACTAATACGGATAAGTTGTTGGAATACAATCAAAGTCCTACATTGAAAATATTTGAAAAAGATGGACAATATAGTACCATTATGGAGATATATATGAATTTCATCTTATCTAACAGTGGTATCAGAGCGGGTTCATGTGGTGGGAGCTCCTATTAAGGGGTTCGTTTAGACCGTTAAGGGGCAAGTCCATTGTGACCCTTACAAATAAGTGGTCCGTTGGGACCTGTACAAATAAGTGGTCCGTTGGAATTCGTACCAATAAATGGTCCGTTGGGACCATTAAGAAGGGATCTCTCAATGATCCTTTATTTAAGGGGTAGATTGTTGAAATACAATCAAAGTCTTATATTGAAAATACATGGAAAAAATCATGGGGTTAAAGTCCCAAAATAAAATCATGAGGGTGTTAGCCCAAAATGGATAATATCATACCGTTATAAAAATATATATGGATTCTACCTTATCTAACACAAGCATCATCTATTTTAACCCGACATGAGATAAATATTGTTCACTTAATGTTAATTCTACTATAGGTTGTATATTGCTCTTCCTCTGGCTCTATTCCCACATCTTTTCTTGCTTAACATCTTTCGTGATTGTAGATTCTTATTTTGAGTTGAGGAAAAAAAATATATTCATGTTTAAAAAATAAAAAGCTATTTTCATATGTGTTTTTTTTTTTTTACTCTTTTGAGTATAGATGTTTACACACCAAATAATTTGTGTGTTCTTGTGTCTTATAAATATGATTATGAGTTATTGATCTATCAACTAAGCTTTGTGTTTTATACATAGTCACAAGCAACATTATTGGTCGTAGGAATGGATTCAGGAATTAAAGTTTGGGGGAAGAGAGCTTGATGTTTCATTTTAAAATAGTTTAAGTTATATCTCTAAATAAGTAAAAATAATAATAATCAAATAAATAAATAAGTAATAATCGATCATAAATAAGTTTAATTACTATGATGATTTATAATAAAAAAAATGAATAATAAAATAATTATAAGGATGAAAAGAAAAGTTCTTTTTCAATAGTTTTGACTAGCTCTGACAAAAAAAAAAAAGATAAAAACTACTTTTATTGGAGAAGAGAATGAAAAACTACGAACTACGATTGTTGTTGGTCGGTTGAAAATAATAAAAAAAGAAAAGAAGGAGGGTTGTTGCTCTTGAGAAGGAGAAAAAGAAAAGCGAGCTTCTAATTAAACTATGGGTGGGAAGAAACAAAATAGGAAGAAAGGAGAAAATAAAGAAAAAAACTAGTCGGCGTGTGGAGGCTTGTGCGCGAAATAGTGGGAGCGAGGTTACGTACCTAAAAAAGAATAAAAAGAAAAGAAAAAAGAGAATATATCTTCTCAAGAATTTCATAACTTTGTTTTAAATCATTTGAACCGATTTCATTCGAGCAATTAAACTTAATTCATAACTTCACCAAATTAAATCCAAATCAACCTCGATTTAGACCAATATATTTTTTTATCTTCATGCCTATTCAATAGATTTTGTTCGACTTCAATCTAATTTTAATTCAACATTTTCACTTCGTGTTCAATGATTCAGTTGATTTATTTATTTTATTAAAAGATCAACTACTTAATAAATTTTTTATATATAATAATAAAATAAAATAAATTGGATTGGACTATAGTGCATGACAATGTACAACTCTATCTCTATCTCTATCTATTGCAAGTTGATAGGTGAATTATATTTGATGGTGATATTATTAAAATGGTAGATGAATCAAGTCGAGTCAAGTTTTATATTATTTAAATTTATTTGATAAGATAATATAATCAAACTAAATCAAATTAGATCTAAAATAAATCAAATATCATTATACAAATTTGACTTAAATTTTTTTGGGTTTATAAACTTTAAAAGTTGTGAAACACATGCATTTTTTTCGGTGACGATCACATTTGTTATGCGAATCAAACAACCATACAATTCAATTGGACAACTAGATATGTGCAAGCATAATAGCTACTTGTCGAAGCATCAAAATGGAATACATATATACAACTAGTTAGCATACACACTTAAATCTATACAACACAACCGCGACAGTACTCAAATGGTATAAACACACAATTTATGTGCATCATCATACACACACAACACACGAATAGGCATAATATTTAATCATCAAATCACCAAAATGGAATAAATACGCACAAGTCGACATTAACTTTATGCATGCATCTACCTTACAAATGCACGCATGATTTATTCTTATTCCTGTGCCCCAAAATGAAATGGAGTTCAGATACAAATTCGTCTCTTCCAGATATCGAACTTTGTCCAAGACGACACAGGACTGCAACATCTGTCCACAAATGGCTGCGCATGCGCATCCGCATGCGCATCATGACGCAGACTGCTACTTGTCAAAAACCAGAAGCAAAAACAAAAGCAAAGCAAGAAGAAGAAGACGTAGTAGTTTAATGCATGTGTTTCCAGCGTCACCTGGTAGCTGTGCGTGTCTTCACGCCCTTGGCTTTTGCTGTGAAAAGAGAATGGCTGATGATATATAGTCAATTAAAGTAGCAGCATAACTAGGGCTTGATGGAGCATGCCGTGTCCATGATGTGGAGCTAAGTCAGCCACAACAACAGCAACTACGATACTGCACAAGCAATCCACAGATCGACAAGTGCCTGATAGGAACAGCATGCACTGCCACTGTCTCCCACTGTCTAGTGCGGATAACCGGATAAGCTTAAGATTGCATCGTGTTTTTTTATTTCCTTCTGCTTTTTGGAAGCTTTTGCTGCACGAAGGGAGAAAACAGAAGCCTGCAGAGTCCCTATCGTTGACGACCACCACCACCAATGGAATACTTATTCTACCAATCATGATCCTTTCATCTATTAATTATTACAGCTAGCTGTAAAGAGAAAGATCAAATTAACAAAGAAAGTTGAGAAGAGCATGTGTACAAGCTGCAGCCTTGCAACAAACATAACGATCCAAATGTGTGTTAAACCGAAACCTTCAGTCAGCATGCATGGCCTACAGTTCAGTGGCCCGATGGAGCTTTGCTGGATCCTGTACGTGAAGAAAACAAGCAGAAATTAGGTGAAATGCTTAAATATATGCCAACGATGACAAGCTGACAAATACCGTATCATAGTATTAAAGTAAAGCAAGTGTTAAAGGAAACCAGGTTAGAGACAAGAAAACCTCTGTAAATGATATCATACACCACAATGGCATTTGTTCTATGAAAGCACCATCATATTAGAGAATTTATTTCACCAATGATGAAGCATAGGAGCTAATGCATGTGATACGAGGCAGTGTTACGACAATACTGTTGGAAAACAGAACTCCCAACTTCTTAAAGTGGCATACCCAACTCACACAAATCTTCTAATGATGCACAGAATGATCTAGAGTGTCCCTGAAAGTTGTTGGAAAACAACACTTCTTCAAGTTCTCTAAAGCCTCTATAAATTAGCTCCGTCGGATTTTGTGGAAGTGGCAAGTATCGCACCTCAGTAGTATACCATATACCTGTCATTGCAAGTTGAATACAACAACAATAATAACCTATATATAAATTCTTCTACGTCATTAGATTTTATCCCCTATTATATATATCATCATTTGTATTTAAATAAATTTTATTTTATCGTTGCTAACTAAATCTTTATTGATCTTCATATTCCTTGTTTGATATGAACTTTTATCATAATTTCACATCGCCTAATTAGAACATTTATTCCCCTATTATATATATCATCATTTATATTTAAATAAATTTTATTTTATCGTTGCTAACTAAAGCTTTATTGATCTTCATATTCCTTGTTTGATATGAACTTTTATCATAGTTTCACATCGCCTAATTAGAGCATTTATTGATCGTCTAAATATATATCCATACCATCTTAAACGTGTCTTCCAAAATTTTTCCTTAATAAATGTAACTCTGATTTTCTCTTTAATAATTTCATTTCTTATTCTGTTCATCCTTGCATGTCTGTATATTCACCTAACATTTTCATTTCTGCTCATGTGCTATAGTCATAATCCAACATTCAACTCCATATAACATAGCATGTCTAACCGCTATTTTATATAAAAAAAAATTTAAGTCTTAGAGATATTTTACGATCACAAAAACATCTGACGTTTTCCTCCATTTAAACCTTCCGCTTGTATTCAATATAAGACATCTCTTAACCCTTCCATCCTTTTGCAAAAAGGATTCTAAATACTTAAAACTTTCAATTCATTAAGATTAAACACAGCAGCGTATTTACGCAAACCAGGAAGAATGATAAATGGTCCACGTTGAAGAAAGTTAGCTTTGGTTCTCAGACCAAAGAAAGATATGGCAGAAGCACTGCCAATTTATGAGCAAATCAAATCCTAGCTTCAACAAGAGCTCAGATTTCGACAAAAGTGGTAAAAATAAATAAATTACACCAGCTTTGGAGAAGAACCTCATGTCTTCAGAAGTACCGAGCTGCATTGGGCCATTATCTTCGACGCCCGGGTTATTGAATTTGTCATGTAGAAGTTGTCGACGGCGGGTTTAAATGGCTCGAAGCTCACCTGATCTTTGCAGTCTGGTTTGATGTCAAAAGACACGGAAGATGACTCCCTCTCATCCACCTGGAGCAGATTCGGCGCCACCGTCCTTATCCGAGCTCGGATTCCTTGAAGGTTATCATAGGGCAGACGAACGCCAGCCACCTCGGAGAGTGCCCTGATGATCTTCCAATCATCTCTTGCATCGCCGACTGTGGAGACTGCAGGAACTGTCCATTGAGCGCAACCTTCGGTGTTCTCGTAAGTCCCTTCTTTCTCACTGAATGCAGAAGAAGGTAAAATAACATTAGCTCTGTAAATGCTCTTATCGCCGTGATGACCCTGGTAAACTACGAATGCATCATTCGGGAGCTTTTCCAAGTTCACATCGTCCGCCCCCATCAGGTAAAGAAACTTAGCCGATTGGATGCTTTCGGAGGGGCTGCCGACGAGACCGAGGTCCAGTGAAGCAGCCTGGGCGGCATTAAGCAGCAAGACATTGAAGCCGTTCCAGTCCGGTCTAACGACGTTAAAAGTCTTTGCTATGGACTCAACTTTGGAAAAGATGGCATCCTTGTCTTTGCGATTGAAAACTCCAGCACCCACTATGATGACAGGGTTCTTTGCAGATTTCAGGGTCGAGCAGAAAGGGTGGCGGCCTTCGGCAATCTCGAGCAGTGTTTTGGGGCATGTGCCGATATGTTGGTGATCATAGTTGAAGTCAGATGGAGGACCAACGTAGGCCACTTTTGCTTGATTTGCTCGCACAGTCTTCCTGATTCTTGCATTTATCAATGGGGCTTCTACTCTAGGCTGCCAATTATACAATGCACAGGTTAGGAATCATCAAGACTATGAAACTTGAGAATCAAGGTTAAATCTTTACATGGAAAGCAATGGAAATTTGTACAAAGTATTACATAGATAAGTTGATCAAATTATGAGCCTACCACTTGACGACTAAAACATGTTGCTCAGACTGCGATCAATATCAGATATCATGATTTAGATGCATCTTTTCCTCATGATTTAGATTCAACAAAACATAATATAAGAATTCAGCCAAACAATCACCTTGCTCCAAGGGACTATTTACTATGAGAAACAACTAGCTTTGATATCCTCCCTAATTTTTTTCTTTTCATTCCAGTAAAAAGTCTATTGAGTCAAAATCCTGGTTTCTTGTTCACCAATATCTGGCTACCAACTCTATCATATGTAAACGGTTCGCGACATTACACTATGCAAGCATACTTGCCACGTCTTACTAACAGAGGTATTTATTTATTGCACACACAAAAGTATTTATTCAAGTATTAGTTAAGAGCTTGATTAAAATATAAAACCTACAAAAACAAGTTACATTACATTATGATTAACCAAAATCCAAAATGACACCTAACATTTATATGCCAAATACATTGTTTTATATCAACAAGTATTCCTTTATACTTCACCTTTTTTTAGTCTAGATATCTCTCCCTTTCTCATTTTATTGATTCTTTATATTGGGATCAAACTAAACATGATCAATCTGATCGGTCATCTTTGATCCTATTGGTTTCATACCATGTCTCATTGCACCATCTATCATAGTGCCTCCACTTAAATGCTTCGAATTGATCATATACTTTGAATTATCTCAGGCTCATCATCACATCAATCACAAATCAAATTTTTATCATTTCTAAAAATACACTGAGTTACCACCTTAAAGTTTAAAGCAACAAGCATCCTAATAAAAGAGTTTACTGAAACTAAGGATCAGAGCATGATAAATCTACATCTAAAATCATAAGTCAATGAATACTCTGAAGTTAAATGAAACAGCTGTAGCAGATCATTAATTAGGAAATTCCCATCTCTAACTTCCTATGAAAAAAAGTAACATTACCTGAGTGCCAACCAACAGGAAAGCATCTGCATTCTCAAGACCAGCAATATGTGTGTTCATAAGGTAACTAGGACGTAAATCTGCATTAGGATTCACACCATTTCCTTCACATGCCACTTGCTCTGATCCCAATCTGTTTAAAAAGTCTTTCAGTGCCATCATAGATTCTGCATCAGAAAGTTGACCTGTAATTCCAACAATTTCAGCAGGTTTAACTTGCTGGAGGACTTCAGCAATGATTGCCAGTGCATCTCGCCAAGTCACCGTCTTGAATCGTCCATCAGCACCACGAATCATAGGATCATTTAGCCTTTGCCTTTTGAGACCATCATAACAGAAGCGTGTTTTGTCTGATATCCACTCCTCGTTAATATCCTATAAAATCAGGAACTGAATATTAAAAAATAAACTCCAAGATAATGTCAGTTGAAGCAGGTTCACCAGCCATGACCCATAAATATCTGATCAAGCAACTTGAACCGTTCGCTCTTAAACCTATCCTCAAGGACAGGTCAACTTGATAAGGAGATTTAAAAAGGTAAAAGGTCATCCAGCAAATATCTCATCAAAATAGGAACTAAGGAAATTATTTAATTCTTGTAAAAAATATAGGAACCTCGCATAGCAAATGAATAAGTAATGAAGGAAAAAATATCTAAATATAAGCAAGAAAATGCACACAATGAATCAAGTAAATTATTTAAATGTTGTAAAATTATTGGAACCAGGCATAGCAATAGAGCAACTGATGAAGGTAAAAATATCTAAATATAAGGAAGAAAATGCACCAAAGAATTTGCAAGGATACTTGATGAAGATGCTGGATTTAACAGCAAATCAAGGGGAGATAAATTTAAACTAAACATGGCATTGTTGTAATTGATGAAGCAAGAAGATGCTGAGGAAGATAACTGATCAACCACTAGAGCACTGCTATTACATATTAGTACATCAGAGAAAATTCAATTAATCTACCAGCAATTAGGCTTCACAATAAGGAGAAACAGTTTGTTCACTATTCTTGCTATTTTTCAATTGTTTTGCCAATTCAAGGCTCAAGGGTGTATTTTATAAGGGTGTATTTTATAATTATAAGTTCTTAAGAGATAAAGTTAAGAATTATTCCGGTCAGTATACTAATCCATCAATTTTGATATTTAGCAAATATACCTCAAATCACAGAATTTTTTAGTGACAATAAAGGTCTCAATTTAATCCAAATTAGTTCAATTCATGGAACTGAGTGACCACTTTCTATCCTAACTTGGCAGATCTACTTGCATTCTTTTGTAGCATATTCTAGTTCAGATCTTCAAGATCTGAGTAAGTTTTCTTCTAAATAGAAACTGGTCTTTACAACATTGTGTGTTAGACTGGACTTCATCTTTTACAGTAGATGGCAATTCCTTATTTCTTATCTTCTATGTTTCCTGCTCTTCATTATGTTCTCTGAAAAAATACCAAAACTAGAGAACACCAACATAATAAAATGAAATCATTCTGTGGTACAAACTTCAAACCATTTTGCAAATTTACAATTACGAAATTTTAGCCAAGATTCCCAACGCATAGGTTCCTACAGCAGAAATATGAGCAAACTATGCATGTAGCCAATTTCTTAATCCTGAGGAAGGATATAGAGTAAAATGAATGAAGGAGAGCTGAAAGAAAATAAAATTCATCAAATATATTTTTTTTAACACACCAAATCTAAATTTTGAGATGACTTAAATGAGGTAATACAAAATATTCGCCAACCGAAATAATTTTAATAGGAAGAGATTTAAATTGACATGTAGGAGTGAAAAATGAGGAATATAATAGGTATAATAGGATGCATGAAGGTTATGGATTTGGAACAAGAAATAAAGGAAAAATTATATTGGATTTTGCAATAACATATGACTTTATTCTAACTAATACATTTTTTAAGAAAAAAAAAGAACACTTGATCAAATTCAAAAGTGGAAATAATAAATCACAAATTGACTTTCTTATGATTAGGAAGAATGATAGAAAAATTTATAAAGATTGTAAAGTCATCCCTAAAGAAAATTTAACTACCCAACATAGGTTAGTAGTGTTGGATATACACCTACTACTAAATCAAGAGTGTACTCAGTGAGTCAAAAATAACGTGTAGCATAAAATAAAGTATCATTGTGGTGGAATAAAAAAGTACAAAAGAAAGTGAAAAAAAAATCGAACAACTTATAAGAAATTATATACTTGTAAGAACGAGGAAAACTTAAAAAAATATATACATTAGTTAAGAAAGAGGACAAAAAGTAGTGAATGAAGCTAAGAATGAAACTTTTGAATGTTTATATAAAAAATTGGATACAAAAGAAACAAGAGATCTTATCCAAATAAGATGTATTAAAGATAAATGCAATAGAGTAGTAAATGATGAAAAAATAAAAAAGTAATGGAAGAGATATTTTCATCAACTTTTTAATGAAAATTTAGATGACAAATTTAACTTAAGTAATTTAAGTAGGTCGCATGAGCATAGAAATTTAAATTTTTATCATAGAATTCAAACCTCAAAAGTAGATCAAGTTTTAAATGGGATACAAAATGAAAAAATAGATAGACCAAATGATATTCTAATAGAGGAATAAAAGTGTCTTAAGAAACAAAGTATTCAATCTCATATTGAAAACTAAAAAATATATGATCAATGGAGGATAAGTACTCTAGTTCTCTTATATAAAAAATAAAAAAAACGTACAAAATTATACAAACTATAGGGGTATTAAACTAATGAGTCATACATGAAACTTTGGGAAAGAATAATAGAAAAAAGACTAAGGAATGAAACCACGGTGATCGAACATCAATTTAGATTTATACTTGGAAGGTCGATAATAGAAGATATATATCTTCTTAGACAAATAATTGAAAAGTATCGCGAACAGAAGCAAGACTATTTGTCAATCTAGAAAAAACTTATGATAGAATCCCAAAAAAAATTATATAAAGAATTCTAAAAATGAGAGGAGTTAATATAACATATATTGAACTAATTAAGGATGTGTATGAAGATGTAATGATAAGAGTGAAGACTTTAGGCAAATTAACCGAAATGTTTCCCATGAAGATAGAGTTATATCAAGAATCAACTCTAAGTCTCTATCTTTTTACAGTAATCATGGATGAACTCACTAGATATATCCAAAATAATACCACAGTGCATGTTATCTGCAGATGATATTATTTTGATAGATGAGACACGTGAAAGAGTATATACTAAACTCGAATCTTGACGAGAAACGCTAAAAGTGAAAAGTTTTAGGCTTAGTAAAGTAAAAATAAAATATATAAAATTTAAATTTAGTAATATTAGACGTGATAAGATAATTATTATGATAGAAGATGATGAATTATTTATAACTGACATTTTCAAATATTTAGGATCATTTTTATAAAAAGATGGAAGGATGGAGAAAGATGTCTTATATTGAATATGAGCGGAATAGTTGAAATGGAGAAGAGCGTTAGGTGTTCTTTGTGATCGTAGAGTACCTCTAAGATTTAGAAGAAAATTTTACAAAACGGTGATTAGATATGCTATGTTGTATGGAACTAAATGTTAGACTACGACTTGAGCACATGAGCAAAATATAAGAGTTACAGAGATGAGGATGTTAAGGTAGATGTGCGGACATATAAGGATAAACAAGATAAGAAATGAAAATATTAAAGAGAATCGAAATTGTACCTATTAAGGGAAAACTCCGAGAAATACGTTTAAGATAATACAGACATGTATATAAACAATCAATAAATGTTCCAGTTAGACAATGTGAAACTATAACAAATGTACACATCAAACAAGGAAGAGGAAGATAAAAAAATATTTAATTAACAATAATAAAATAATATAAAATTTATTTAAATATAAATGATAATATAGTAGGGAATAGAGCTCAGTGGCGTAGCAGGATCCATATAGCCGACCTCACCTAGTGGGATAAGACTTAGTTATTGTTGTTGTTGTTGAATATATTTTTTTTTCGAACCATGTTCTTGATTGAATGTTTCCCACCACACAAACAAAATAATTGAATCCTTCAATCCCATCTAAGGATTATAATAACATAATAGAATAAATGTCATTGAACCTTTTGGTCCTTTTCTAAAACTAGCAAATAACTAATTCTACACAAGCTATAATGATTACTGCAACAAACAAGAAAAGAAAGGTTCCTGAAGAGTGAAGATTAAGCTGTTTTTAATCAGGAGGGTAATCAAGACTGGGCATTTTGTCAGTAAAGTAATGGCATACAGTCTTATGGTGAAGGGCATTCAAGTCTACGAAGTTACGAAAAGATCCCAAGAAAACAATCAGGCCAGAGAAATGTATGATACTAATAAATTGTATTTATCATCAGCCTTACTAGATGTGAGCTAATATTAGGGATAACTTTTTACAATAAAGAACTTTCTAGGATATCAGGTTAAGAGAGTGGATATAGTTACAACATCAAAACTTAGAAAATTGTATTGTACTGCTATGTAAAAAAGAAACTCAGCAGAATAAACATATGAAGTTAAGAGAGAAATAGAGAACCTCGTTCAGGCGTGGAACAATTCGCATAACTTCTGGACCTCTACTATCAATTCTTATGTTTGACCCAACAGCATCAGTAACATCAATAGTCTCTGTACCCTTTAATTCCCAGTTTCTAGCTTTAAAAGCAAAAGGTTTAGAAGTCAGAGCTCCAACAGGGCAGATATCAATCACATTGCCTGAGAGCTCGCTTGTCATGAGTTTCTCGACATAAGTCCCAATTTCCTCTCCACTACCACGACCTAACATTCCCAGGTCCTGAACACCAGCCACCTCAGTAGCAAATCTCACGCATCTGTCACACTCACACAAAGCAGACATATCATACAATTTACATAGCTTACCAAAATAAATATAAAAGCAAAATGATTTAGCAACAATGTAGCTTTTCATAATTCAAATTCTTCTACGTTTATTAGGGCAAATTGAACACAAGGAAGGCATGTACTATGACAAAATACTGCATATAGAGATATTGAAGTTCTGTCCCGGGATCCCTATTAACTAAACTAAAACTAGAAAGTTATTTGGTAATTTCCACGTACTCCAGCTAAAGCCATCTCAAGCAAATAAAGTTATTTTGAAAAAGAACTACCTTGTGCATTGGATGCATCGGGTCATCACTGTCTTTACAAGCGGCCCTAGATTCTTATCAACTACGGACCTCTTCATCTCTGTGAATCGTCCACGGTCCGCTCCGAAAGCCATCGATTGATCCTGAAGGTCACACTCACCTCCCTGATCGCAGATCGGGCAGTCCAGTGGGTGGTTCATCAAGAGGAATTCCATCACTCCTTCTCTAGCCTTCTTTGCCACCGGCGTGTTAGTCTTAATCTTCATCCCTACGACCCCACAAGAACATCAACAGATGAGATCAACCGATCGGCGACGAGTAAAAAGTAACTTTTGGATCCAAACCGACCTGGGAGGGCGGGCATGGCGCAAGAGGCGACGGGCTTGGGGGACTTCTCAACCTCAACGAGGCACATGCGGCAGTTGCCCGCGATGGAGAGTCGGCTGTGGTAGCAAAACCGAGGGATGTCGACGCCCGCGACCTCGCAGGCTTGGAGGACGGTCATCCCCTTGGGGATCTTGACGGGGTACCCGTCGACGAAGACTTCCATGGCGTCTTCGGGGTTGTCGAGGTGGAACCTGGCTCCGCCGACGGGGGCCCGAGGAGGCAGATCAGCCGGGTCGTAGGTGGAGACTGCGGCAGATTCCGGCTTCCGGAGGGCGGCGGAGGAGGAGATCCGTCGCAGGGCGGTAGGGGTAGGGTGAGAGAAGTGCGATCGGAGCAAAGGATGCGAGCGGCGGAGGGCGTGTAACAGGAAACCCATCTCTCCCTTCGATCGATCGATCGATTTCGAGCGGCGGCGACGAGAAGACGAAGGGGGCGAGGATGCCTCAGTCGTGTGCTCCGCGGTGGAAAAAAAATCTCTAATAGCATCCTATTATTTTTTATTTACAGTTTTCTCCTCAAACTTTATATTTTACCCAAAAAAGGCATTTTTTTTTAAAAAAAAGCATACTATATTTCTTATATCAAATATAACTATGAAAAAATAATTTAATTTAGTAAAAAAATTATATAGAGAATAATTTTATATAATTTTTTTAAACTTAATTAAATTTTATCAAAATTATTTTAACATAATAAAATGTATCATAAAATTTTATAGTAATCACTCATGGACTACTATAATTATAATTATAATTAATCAATATTACAATAATTTTACGATGAATTTGATTATGTTGAAATGATTTTGATAAATTTAAATAATTTTAATGATGAATAATTTTACTTTAAAAATATTTTATATAAAGAGACTTTTGATCAAATTAAATTTATTATGTCTAAAATGATAGAGTATTTTGATTTTTTAATAATTTAAATATTTAATTGTATAATATTTTTTGGATGATATTTGAACCGTCGGAGCTCGTTCTGATCATCACACCGTAACTCCGCCGGCGATTCTCTGATTCTCCATTGACAACAAAAAGAGAAAAAAGAAAGAAATTGGCAAGTCAAAAGACTCAAAACCAAATTATTAATCATAGGATTACACAAAACCGTTCGTTCAACACCTTAAATGAAACTGATCGATCGACAATTCTCCAAATTCAAGCGTAGATAGGATAGCCATGGCAAGCATTCAAACATGACTCGAGCACTCAACGCCGATCGATCGACTACCTCAATGAAACTGAACTCTTTTTCTGAAGTGCCCTTGTGCAGTGCGATTCCCGGCGATGCTCCGATCGTCGTCTTCCTCCTCCCTCTCGAGCTGCGGAGAACACACAAGGCAGCACAGGAGGGCCCTCGCGAGAGGCGAGCCCAGGCACAGATCATCCGCCCACCTCAGAAACATGTCCATCATCATCATCATCACAGAAATGCTCGAAAGGTGATCAGCAAATTCTTTTACTTGGAAATTAATGGCTCCAGTAGAGTTGGACGCAATATATATAGAACTGATGGTGAAGCGACAAGTCAAGAGTTGATGGCAAACTTTAGTTGACGAGGTTTACCACTATGACATAATCTTTCTTGTCATTTTGTCGAGCACAGCACATGATTCGTTTACTTACAATTGGAGCCGAAGCTTGAGTTCAACTTTTGAAAATGTTATCATTCCAGTCAAAGCTCGTGCCCTTGTCTTTGAATTACTTGGAGCCGAAGCTTGAGTTTAACTTTTGGAAATGTTATCGTTTCAGTCAAAGCTTCGTGTCCTCGTTATAACCATGCATTTTTAAGATAGTGCAGTTTGTTTGTTATAGTTGGAAATTACTTTGAGATGGAATAAAAGGTTTTGTAAACCCTGATCCTAATTCCTCGTTCCTCATCTCTATCCTGCTATACTCTGCAGTGTCTGTTAAAATTAGCCCTTAGTGTCAATTCAGATTGAGCTGGACTCGAGTTGGACTCGAGTTGGACTCAAGTCAGCTCAGATTGTGTGAGACTCGAGTTGGACTCAAG
>JBBMKF010000007.1:3939003-3954554 GCA_037834155.1 Curcuma caesia | reverse complement strand
TGTTTTCATCCGAAGAAAATTAACTTTAATTTATTGTTAGTAATCTATCAAGCTTCTAAAATCTCAAGCTATATGACCATTTACTAGGCATAATCTTCTGACATAGAGGTTATGTTGCTTTCCACGAGTACAACCATGTAAGACCTTACCAATGTCAAGGCTAAATTAAGGTAAATTAATTTTCTTCTTTTCATGCATCAAAAAACCTTAATCAAGTAATGTTTGTTGTACATTTTTGGGATGACAATCTCACTTAGTTTACGGGAAAAATTTTCATTTTACTAAATTGATTCTTGGCTCATTCTTCGATGCTTTGTCTTTCGAGGTATTGCAACTACTCCTTAGCTTTTATATTAACTTTTGAGAAGTTATTAGGATTGTTTATTTGCAGACATTGCCAATCCAAGTGGAAGCTTACGTCATACCCTTTCTACGTGTAAATAATGATAGTTATCTACTTGCATTTGTATTTTTTTATTTTCTATTTATCCAATAGAGATATTCTTATTTTCTCTTTTTTTTCTCTTAAGGTAAAGGTTTATAATTGGAATAGTTTGATCCACACAACATCCTACTTCGTTCTACTATGGATGCAGTGTCTACGTTTGATTTCAATGCAAGTAGTTGATTTTTATGGCTCTTACTAATTAAAGACGAATGACTTTGGTCACCATTCTAATAAGCACAATATATTTATCTGCCCATGATCTTTTTTCATTCCATGCTCCCCATAGATTATACCCAGATCCAATTCCTACTAGCATTGCTATCCACAATAATTTCCTGCATAACCTTGGTTTTTGCACTAATTATGGGTCTTGGTCTTCAAATCAGTTTGTAAGATTTGTTTTATGTTCTTTCATTTACATCCCTCTTGAAATAAATCTAGAAATGCATCTTCTGCCTTTTGAGCAATCAAAATTTCAGAAGTGTACTTTGGAGTTCACTTTTGAAATTTTATGATCGAGGAATTTGTGATGAAGAGATTATTGATACTTCAAAACTATAGTAGTAGTTATTCCTTGTGGTTAACACTGCACAACTATTGTAAAACTTTAGCCCAATATTACTTCTGGTATTTTTAGCCTTAAAAAGGGTTCACATTCTCATTCAGATCAGGTTAATAGATGATCACAGGAGCTTTACAATTTGATGCTTTCTATTGAAGAAAGCTGTAGATCGGTTACAAGTACTTTTTGCTAACTATTTTATTTATAAAGCCATCTTTAGTAGGTTAAATACATCCGTGTGAAGGTACATTAGTTCATTTCTTATTTTCATCAAAAGAAAATTAACCTTAATTTGTTGTTAGTTCAAGCTATATGACCATCTACTAGGCATTATTTTCCTACATATAGGTTATCACTTCATGAAATTTGTGGCTTTCCTTGAGGACAACCATGTATACCTTACCGATGTCAAGGTTAAATTAAGGAAAATTAGTCTTTTTATTCTTTTCATTCAACAAACCCTTAATATCAAGCAATGTTCGTTGTACATTTTTGGGATGATAATCTCAATCAACTTATGGGAAAAAATTTCATTTCACTACATTGAATTTTTTGGCTCATTTTTTCAGTACTTTGTCTTCTGAGGTATTGGAACTATTCCTTAACTTTTATTTCAGCTTTGAGAAGCTATTAGGATTCTTAAATTCTATTTGCATGTTTTGCTAATCCCATTGAAAGCTTATGTCATGCCCTTTCGACATGCAAATAATGGTAGTTATCTACTTGCTTTTTATTTTTTATTTATCTAATAGATATTTTTGTTTCCAGTTTTTACATATTTGTAGTGATCAAGCCTTGTTGAATTTTCTCACGAACAAAATGACAATCAATTTCAATGTGCTTAGTCCACTCATAGAACACGAGATTGAATGCAATGTGAATAGCAGCTTGATTATCACACCATAATTTTACTGGTACTGAAATTTTAAGTTTTACTTTAGTCAACAGTTGATATATCTACATTATTTCACACATAGACTGTGCCATAGTCCTATATTATGATTCTGTACTGGATCGTGACATAACCTTTTGCTTTTTACTCTTGCATGATACTAAATTTCCTCCAACAAAAATATAATAACCTGAAGTAAACCTCCTATCCATTTAGAATCTACCCAATCTGCATATGAAAAACATTCAATATGAGTGTGTGCCCATGATTTTTATATAGAATACCTCGTTCAGGTGTGCCCTTCAAGTAATACAAAATTTACTCTAACGCTGCCCAATGATGAACTGTTGGAGATGACATATACTAACTAATAACACTAACCGAACATGCAATATCTGGACGAGTCAAGGTAAGATAATTCAACTTCCCAACCAATCTTCGATATCTCTCTGGATGTTCAAATAATTCTCCATCTACTGTAAGATCCACGTTCTGAGTTATCGGAGTACTACAAGGTTTTGCCCCTAATTTTTCTGTCTCAATTAATAAGTCGAGAACATATTTCCTCTGAGATAGAAATATACCATTTTTACTTCTCATAACTTCAAAACCTAAGAAATACTTTAGCACCTCTAAATCTTTTGTATGAAACTGAGTGAGACTGAAAGATTTGACAGATGAAATTCCTGTAGTATCACTACCAGTGATTATAGTATCATCTACATACACAACTAACAGAATAGCACTAGCTCTTGATTGCTTGTAGAACACAGAATGATCAGATTTAGTTTTCTTCATATCAAACTTTTCAACAACCTGATTATATTTTCCAAATCAAGCATGAGGACTTTGTTTTAAACCATACAGAGAATTTCAAAGACGACAAACTCACCCCATCTCCCCCTGAGCAACAAAACTAGGAGGTTACTCCATATACACCTCCTCTTGAAGATCACCATGAAGAAAAGCATTCTTGATATCAAGTTGATGTAAAGGCTAATGATGAGTAGCAACAAGAGAAATAAATAATCGAACAGATGTTAACTTTACAACAGGAGAAAAAAGTATCAAAATAATCCACACCATAGGTTTAAGCATAACCCTTAGCAATAAGACGAGCTTTTAGTCTGACAATTGACTCATCTGGATTGACTTTAACAGTGAATATCCATTTGCATCCAATAGCTTATTTTCCTGAAGGTAAATCGACCAAGTCCCAGGTATCATTATCATTCTAGGCTTTCATTTCTTTTATTAGTGCATCTCTCCAACCGGGATGAGATAAGGTCTCACGGACAGTTTTAGGAACAGAAACAAAGTCAAGTGAAGCAATAAAAGAGCAGAATGAAGATGACATGTCATTATTAAAAACAAATGAAGATATAGGATAAGTACACTGACGTTTACCTTTACGTAATGCAATATGAAGATCATCATTCGGAGTTGGATCTGATAACAAAGTAGTAGGTGCAAGACATGAATCAAGAGGTTGACGCCTGGAGTATACTTGAACAATATGAGGCTTGACAAGAGCCAGTTCTAAGACAGGTGTGGAGGATGTGACAGAATATACCAATAAATCATCATCTTCCTTGTGAAAAGTCGGGATATGTGAGGATGAGAAATAACGTGTGTCTTCCATGAAAGTAACATCAATTGAAATAAGATATTTATTAATACTAGAACAATAACACTTATAACCTTTTTAAAGATGAGAATAACCAAGAAAAATACATTTCAAAGATTTGAGATCTAATTTAGTGACATGTGGACGAACATCCCAGATAAAACAAGTGCTACCAAATATCCTAGGGTTAACAGGAAACAACGATTTGTTAGAAAACAAAATTTTATAAGGAATCTCACCATGAAGAACAGAGGATGACATACGGTTAATGAGAAATATGTAGTAGAAACCGTGTCTGCCCAAAAGGACTTGGGAACATTGATTTGAAATAAAAGAGCTCATGTAGTTTCAAGAATATATCTATTCTTACGTTCAGCCACACCATTTTAGGATGGAGTATTAACACAAGAGGTTTCATGAAGCACACTATTTCATGAAGATTGAAATTGTCTGGACGTATATTCCTTAGCATTATCACTTCATAAAATACGGATGGACATATTGAACTGAGTTTTAATTTTCTCACAAAAAATATAAAATAGAGAAAATAACTCAGAACGATTTTTCGTTAAATATAACCAAATTACATGAGAATAATCATCCATAAAAGTGACAAAATACCTAAATCAAATTTAGACAGAATAGGACAAGGCCCCCCAAATATCAGAATGAACTAACTCAAAAGGACTAATAACATGTTTATTTATCCTTGGACTTGAACTAAGACGGTGATGCTTTGCAAACTAACATGACTCACAATTTAATGAAGACACGCTACCATATTGTGGACAAAGTTTTTTAAGCAATGAAAGAGGTGGATGTCTAACCTACAATGAGCCTCAAAAGAAGAATTTACACTCGAACAAGCGAGAGATCTTGGGGCAGGTGAATCAAGAATGTAGAGGCCTCCATTTTCATGTCCTTTACCAATAGTCTTCTTCATCAAAAGATCCTGAAATAAATAATGATCGGGAAAGAATGAGATGCAACAGTTAAGATTGCGAGTTAATTGACTAATAGAGAGCAAATTAAAGGATAAATTAGGTAAATATAAGACAGAGGATAAAGAAAGCAAAGGAGTGAGATTGACAGTGCCAGATCCACGAACGCAAGATGAAGACTCATCAGCTAAGGTAATAATAGGAGTCTAGATTTATGTGTGAAAGTAGAAAAGAGATTAGAATTACTTGTCATATAATCCGTGACTCTAGAATCAATGACCCACTTAGAGGATGAGGAAACAAGATATGTATTGTGGTTACCTGAATCAGCAATAGCAGTGACAGAGGAAGATGAAGATTTAAGTGATTTCTGATATTTGGCAAATTCATTTGTAGAGGGATCTTTAGTGGATGCAATATGAGCCACTTGTTTTTGCTAATTTTTTACTGAAGCTTTCTGTACTCAAACTTTGTATGATCGGGCTTACGACAATAGTTACATATAATACCACTAGAATTTGATGTCCGAGTTTCAAAGTCTTGCGAGTCTTCTCCTTAATTTGTCTCTATTGTGAATGGTTGATTTCTTTGACACAATTATTATTATGACTCACCAAAGCACCACTAGGTGGAACAAGTGTGGTATTTTTTGTATGGAGAATGCGGCTAAACACTTTTTGTAATGAGGAGACCTCAGTAATAGATAGAATTTATGATTTAGCAGATTCGAAGTCAGGTGATAAGCCAGCAAGGAAGCTCATGATAGCCATCTGCTCCCGTTAATGTTGTTGAACCTTCACATCAGGACTAAAGGGTAGCAACATATTAAGCTCCTTATATGTCTTTTTGAAAGCCATAAAATAATTAATCAGAGGTTGATCTTGTTTTTCAAGACGGTAAAAAGCTTTGCAAACCTCATACATGCGGGTGAGATTTCCTTTTCCAAAGTACAAAAAGTCTAGATAATCCATCAAATCTTTAACGAATTCACACGGATTAATTAAACTAATTATCTCATTATCAATACAATTTCGAATTTGAAGGAATAAGCGAACATCTTCTCTAAGCCATGTCTGTTTTGAATTATCTTGTGGTGGGTCATTAGTCAAATGCTCATCTTTGTCAATACTTCGTAAATAAAGATGGACAGTTTTACTCGAATCCAAATAGTTTGAACTATTTAACTTATAATCCATAATTTTAAACACCACAAGCACTATATCCATCACGATAGAAGGTTTATTTTTAGCCATAAGATTTTGTTCACAAAAGAAGCTAAATAATTCTGATTTTTTTACTGAGGGAAGTCCAAAGATACGCAACTCCAAAAATCGAACAAACTCAAGAGGAAGAGATTTACCTTACTGCTGTGAGACAAAGAAGAATAACAAATTTGAAGAAGAATCCAAAGAAGAAGCCTAACATCATCTGTGAGACGAACGAAGGATCTGATCGTGAAGGGTTTGATAACGGTTGGAGTTGGACCAAATCTAGGTGAAGGAAGTCCTATTTTAGAAATCGTCTGGTGAAGGACGATGGCGCGATATAGAGCCTCTCGCACGGGAAGAAGAAGCACAGGACAGCTGATGTGAACCCAAAGAGAAAAATCTCCAGAACCCACAACAAATTGAAGAAAAAAAGAAGGAAAGTCTAAATCGATAAGAAAGATGAATAGAACCTCGACCCAATACTTAAGAAAGTTGAACCTTGGTATAGAAGAAGATAGAAGACGACACAACCTTGAGATGGAGGTTGATAAGTCTTTGAATGCCACAAGGGGATGCCTTGATAAGTTCTAGTTCAATGAAGAACCAACAAGTGAGAGCCTCACCATGCTTTAGATTGAAAATATGTCAAAGATACATATGTGACCGTCACCCCCTTTATTTATAGCTATAAAAGGTGATCAAAAAATCTTAAAAGGCCAAAAGAAAGCTCATTTTGTAAAGGCCTATGTAAACTATTTAGCTATTTTAAGCTTGTGACATCATTACAACCCAAATAAAATTAGAAATTGAGTTTACATATCTCTACTACATAAACATGAGACTAAGTAGCTACTTAAGCCTATCCAAGACTTGAATTAAGTTGACTAAGCTGTATGACTTGCTCTTGGGCAAACCTTCTTCAATTGTAACTTTGGCTTTCAAATATTCAATTAGCACATTAAGTGCTTTCTTCATCTTCTTTGCCTTAGCTCTTGTAATTGGGCCTCCATTGATGCATAATGGATCATCAACAACATCTAATGTGGGTTGAATATGATCCATATTAGCTTGTTGGGCAACTTGTTCACTTGGTTTGACTCCATCATTAGGTTACCCTATAGTTATAAATAAACGGGGTAATAGCTACACATGTATCTTTTGACATATTTTTAATCTAAAGCATGGTGAGGCTCTTACTTGTTGGTTCTTCATTGAACTAGAATTTATCAAGGCACCCCCTTGTAGCATTCAAAGACTTATCAACCTTCATCCCAAGGTTGTGTGGTGTCTTCCCTCTTCCTCTATACCAAGGTTCAATGTTCCTAAGTATTGGGTCAAGATTCTATTCATCCTTCTTATCAATTTTGACTTTCTTTTTTTCTTTCTTCAATTTGTTATGGGTTCTTGAGATATTTCTCTCATGGTTCACATCACTTGGACCCTCTCTCAAGGGACTCATCTTCTAAATTTTGTGATTTGATTATAATCTTGAATTTTTATATATTCCTTGAATCTTGAAATCTATTTTTGGAGTCTTTAATTTTGAACTTCGCTTTCAAATTCAATTATTCATCTAGAATTTTGAAACTTATTTTTCTATTTCGACCTCCTATCACATATTTTTCTCTTATTTTTTACTTTTAAAACTTGATATTGTGAATCTTTTGGGTCTTGAATTCCAATGAAAATTTGAATAGGCCAGTTAAATAAATCATGGAATCTTCGATCTTCAATCTTAGATTTGAATGGCACCCATCAAATCCTAAATCTCATTCTTAATCTTCAAGAATTTTGTTATAAAACCTTTAATTTTGATTTTTAAAAAAATCTAGAATCCAATCCCTTTTGATGAGTTTTGTCTTGTTCATCTTTGTTTGATCCTTGAAAAATGAATATTCTATACTTAAGTCTATCCTCGAATGTTGTTCTTGGCTCCTAAGTCCTTGAACCTCTAAGGAAGAACCTCGAACTTGAATAATGCAACAATTGGATCATTATTCGTCTTCATGGATTTCAATCTTCATGTTAATCTAGAATCTTTCTATTTAATCTTCTTAAGTCCTGAACTTTGATCTGAAATCTCGAATCTATATAAGTTCCTTGAGTCTTGAAATCTATTTCCTGAGTCTTTAATTTTGAACTTCGCTCTCAAATCCAATTGTTCATCCTTATTTCTTAATCTTAACCTCCAATTACATATTTTTCTCTTATTTTTTATTATAAGAAATATGATACTGAATCTTTTAGATTTCGAGCTCTAATGAAGAATTTCAATATGCTAGATAAATTATAAATCATGGAATCTTTGATCTTATATTTTAATGTTGCCCGTCGAATCTTGAATGTCCTTAACAATCTTCAAGAATTTTTTTCTGAAACCTTTAATATTAACTTTTAAATCTAGAATCCATACTTAAGCTGGAGTTTGAGTCCTCAATTTTAGTGTTCGGCCTAAAAAAATGAGTATCAGTCTTGAATCATGAGTTCTCGAGTTCTTAATTTGGAACTTCATCCTTGAATATCTAAGGTAAAACCTCAAACTTGAACTATATTTCAATGAATGGATCATTATTCATCTTCCTAAATATCGATCTTCAATTTAAACTAGAATCTCTCTATTGAATCTTATTAAATTTCGTGCTTCGTTCTGTAATCTAAAATCTATTTTCTGAGTCTTTAAATTTTAACTTCTCTCTCAAATTTAATTATTCATCTAAATATCAAAACTAATTTCTCGATCTCAACCTTCAATCACACATTTTTCTCTTAGACTTTTAAAAGCTTGATATTAAATCTTTTGGATCTCAAACTCCAATGAAGAATTTGAATAGGTTAGTTAAATAATAAATCATGGAATCTTCATTTTCAATCTTAAAATTGAATGGGACCCGTCAAATCCCAAATCTCATTCTCAATCTTTAAAAATCTTGTTCTAAAACCTTTTTTTTATTTTTTTTAGTCTAGAATCTGATCCCTATTGATTAGTTTTGTAGTTTTCATCTTAGTTTGGTTCTTGATGAATGTTCTATACTTAAGTTAGAGTTTGAACCCTCAATTTCAGTGTTTGGCCTAAAAAAATTGAGTATCAATCTTGAATCTCTAATGTAGATTGTCAAACATTGTTCTCAAGTCTTTAATTTTGATCTTCGACCTCGAATTCTATTGTCAAACATTGTTCTTGACTCCCAGTCCTTGAAATCTCTAATGTAGAGCAAACTCGAAGTATAATGTAATGATTGGATCATTACTCATCATCTTCATAAATATCGATCTTCATGTTAATCTAAAAAATCTCTCTATTAAATCTTCTTAAATCTCGAGCTTTTATATGAAATTTCAAATCTGTATAAGTTCCTTGAGTCTTTAATTTTGATCTTTGCTCTCAAATTTAATTATTCATCTTGAATTTTAAAACTTGTTTCTAAATCTCGACCTCCAATTACACATTTTTTCTCTTATTTTCTATATAAAAAATTAGATACTAAATTTTTTAGATCTCGAACTCCAATGAAAATTTTGAAATTGCTATATAAATTATAAATCATGGAATCTTCAATCTTCAATCTTAGGTTTGAATGTTGACTGTCGAATCCTAAATATCCTTCTCAATTATCAAGAATCTTGTTCTAAAACCTTTAATTTTGATTTTTTTAATCTAAAATCCAATCTCTATTGATGATTTTTTTAGAATCCAATCCCTTGAAGAACTAAGTATCGATCCTGAATTATGAGATCTGAAGTCCTTAATTTTGATCTTCGACCTTGATTTCTAACTTCGAACGTTGTTCTTGATTCTATTCCCTTAATATCTAAGTTAGAGCCTCAAACTCGAGTTATATTGCAATGATAGGGTAGTATTCATATTCTTGAATATCGATCAAATTGAAGTATTCATCTTCATGAATCCTTGAGTAGCATTTCTAATGAAAAATTCAAAATTGCTATATAAATTATAAATCATGGAATCTTCGATCTTCAATCTTAGGTTTGAATGTTGACCATCAAATCCTAAATGCCCTTCTCAATCTTCAAGAATCTTATTCTAAAACCTTTAATTTTGATTTTTTAATCTAGATTCCTATGTCTATTGATGAGTTTTCCTAGAATCCAATCCCTTGAAGAATTGAGTATCAGTCTTGAATTATGATATTAGTCCTTAATTTTGATGTTCGACCTCAAATTCTAATTTTGAACGTTGTTCTTGATTCCTAATCCTTTAATATCTAAGGTAGAGCCTTGAACATGAACTATATTCAAATTCAATGATTCGGTAGTATTCATCTTCTTGAATGTTGATATTCAATTTAAACTAGAATCTCTTTAAATTTCTTGATTCTATTTGTAATCTCGAATCTATATATGTACCTTAAGTCTTGAATCTATTTTCGAAGTCTTTAATTTTGAACTTCGCTCTCGAATTCAATTATTCATCTTGAATCTCTAAACTTATTTCTTAATCTCGACTTCCAATCACACAATTTTCTCTTATTTTCAAATTTAAAAACTTGATATTGAATCTTTTAGGTCTTGAACTCTAATGTAGAATTTGAATAAGCTTAAATAAAATAATCATGGAATCACAATCTTGAATCTTAGGTTTGAATGTTGCCCGTCGAATCCTGAATCTCATTCTCAATTTTCAATAATCTTATTCTAAAAACCTATAATTTTGACTTTTTAATCTAGAATCCAATCCCTTTTGATGAGTTTTGACCCTTTCATCTTAGTCGGGTCTTTGAAAAATGAATATTATGTGTTTAAGCTGGAGTTTGAATCCTCAATTTTTGTATTTGCTTAAAAAAATTAAGTATCAATCTCAAATCATGAGTTCTCGAGTCCTTAACTTGGAACTTTGACCCAAATTCTAACCTTGAACTTTGTTCTTAACTCCTAATCCTTGAATAACAAAGGAAGAGCCTTGAACCCTAACTAACTATATTGCAATGATTCAATCATTATTCATCTTCTTAAATATCGATCTTCAATTTAAACTTGAATCTCTCTATTGAATCTTCTAAAATTTTTCACGCTTCAATCTGTATAAGTACAATGAGTATATCTATTTTCTGAGTTATTAAATTTTAATTCTCTCTTGAATTCAATTATTCATCTAGAATCTCGAAACTTGTTTCTTGATCTCGACCTCCAATCATGCATTTTTCTCTTATTTTTGACTTTTAAAATCTTGATACTGAATCTTTTGGGTCTCAAGATCCAATGTAGAATTCGAATAGGCCACTTTAATAATAAATTGAAATCCTTGATTTTTCAATTTTAGATTTGAATGTTGTCTGTCGAATCTTAAATCTCATTCTCAATGTTCAAGAATCTTGTTCTAAAAACCTTTAATTTTAAAATTTTAATCTGGAATCCAATTATGATGAGTTTTGTCCCTTTCATGAGTTCTCGAGTCCTTAAAGATGAGTTTTAATCTGGAATCCAATTTTGAACTCTAAAACCTAGAGTTTGAATCCTCAAGTTAGTCTTCAGCCTAAAATAATTGAGTATCTGTCTCGAATCATGAGTTCTCGAGTCCTTAATTTGGAACTTCGACCTAGAATTCTAACCTTGAACATTGTTCTTGACTCCTAATCCTTGAATATCTATGGTAGAGCCTCGAACTTAAACTATATTGCAATTATTGGATCATTATTCTTCTTCTTGAATATTGATCTTCAATTTAAACTAGAATACCTTTCATCTTAGTTTGGTCCTAGGAGAATTAATATTCTATACTTAAGCTACTGTTTGAATCCTTAATTTCAATGTTCAGCCTAAAAAGACTAAGTATCAATCATTAATCATGAGTTCTCGAGCTCTTAATTTGTATCTTCGACCTCGAATTCTAACCTTGAATATTGTTGTTGATTCCTAATCCTTTAATCTCTGAGGTAGTGCCTCAAATTCGAACTCTATTGCAATGACTGGATCATTATTCATCTTGCTGAATATTTATCTTCAATTTAAACTAAAATATCTATATTGAATCTTCTTCAATTTTGCACTTCGATTTGTATAAGTAACTTTAGTCTTGAAATCTATTTTCTGAGTCTTTAATTTTGAACTTCGCTCTCGAATTTAATTATTCATCTTGAATCTCGAAACTTATTTTTCAATCTAGACCTTCAATCACGCATTT
Organism: Curcuma caesia; assembly: GCA_037834155.1. Classification (NCBI taxonomy): domain Eukaryota; kingdom Viridiplantae; phylum Streptophyta; class Magnoliopsida; order Zingiberales; family Zingiberaceae; genus Curcuma; species Curcuma caesia. The sequence continues at coordinate 3,942,737 of JBBMKF010000007.1, read as the reverse complement.
TTCTCTTATTTTTGACTTTAGATCCTTGATACCAAATCTTTTGGATCTGAACTCGAATGCAGAATTTGAATATCTCACTTTAATAATAAATCATGGAATCCTCTATCTTCAATCTTGGGTTTGAATGTTGCCTATTGAATCCTGAATCTCATTCTCAATCTTTAAGAATCTTATTCTAAAACCTTTAATTTTGATATTTAGTCTAGAATCCAATCCCTATTGATGAGTTTTGTACCTTTCATCTTAGTTTGGCCCTTGAAGAATGAATATTCTATACTTAAGCCCATGTTTGAATCCTTAATTTTAGTGTTTGGCCTAAAAAAATTGTGTATTGGTCTTAAATCATGAGTTCTCTAATCATAAATTTGAATCTTCCACCTCGAATTCTTTTCTTGAATGTTGTTCTTGACCCTAATCCTTTAATATCTAAGGTAGAGGCTCAAACTTGAATTATATTGCAATGATTGGATTATCACTCTTCAATTTAAACTAGAATCTCTCTGTTGAATCTTCTAAATCCCGATCTTTGATTTCAAATATGTATGCATTCCTTGAGTAATCTATTTTTTGAGTTTTTATTTTGAATTTCACTCTTGAATTCAATTATTCATCTAAAATCTTAAAATTTATTTCTCGATTTTGACCTCCAATCATGCATTTTTCTCTTATTTTTTACTTTAAAAAATCTAATACTAAATCTTTTGGGTCTCAAACTCTAATGAATAATTCGAATAGGTTAGTTAAACAACATATAATGGAATCTTTAATCTTTAATCTTAGATTTGAATGGTGCCCATTGAATCCTGAATCTCAGTCTCAAGCTTCAATAATCTTGTTCTAAACTTTTAATTTTAATTTTTTAATATAGAAAACAATTCCTTTGATGATTTTTGTCTCTTTCATCTAAGTTTGGTCCTTCAAAAATGAATATTCTATACTTAATAAGTTAGAGTTTCAATCCTCAATTTCAATGTTCGGCCTAAAAAATTGAGTATCAATCATGAATAAGTTCTCAAATCCTTAATTTCAATAATTGACCTTGAATTCTATCCTCGAATGTTGTTCTTGACTCCTAGTCCTTGAATCACCAAGGTAGAGCCTCAAACTCCTTGTGAATATCGATCTTCAAGTTAGACTATAATCTCTTTATTGAATCTTCTTTATCTTGGGTTTTGAATTGAAATTTGGAATCTATATAGGTCCCTTAAGTCTTCAAATCTTTATCTTGAGTCTTTAATTTTGAACTACCTTTCGAATTCAATTGTTCATTTTGAATCTCAAAACTTGTTTATAGATCTCGATCTTCAATCACACATTTTTCTCTTATTTTCAACTATAAAAATTTTATACAAAATCTTTTGGATCTCCAACTCTAATGAAGGATTTGAATTTGCTAGATAAATTATAAATCATGGGATCTTCAATCTTAGGTTTGAATATTACCCATCGAATCCTAAATGTCCTTCTCAATCTTCAGGAATCTTGTTCTAAAACCTTTAATTTTGATTTTTCTAATCCAAGGTTGTGGATCTTCTATAATAAAGGTTTGTGCTTTCTTAAACATTGAGTCAAGGTACTTTTCATCTATCATATCAAGTTAGATTTTTCTTCTTTCTTTCTTCAATTTTTGGGATTACGAGACATCTTCTCCTTAGGCTCAACATCAATTGGTATCAGAGACTAAGTTCTTTCTAAATCGATTTGGTTATCCTTTTCTTTTTGTACATGAATTTTTGTTATAATGTTTATCTATTTTGTTCATATTTTGATATTTATTGCTAAAGAAAGAAAAAAATATAATTTTTGGCCAAAAAATAGACAGAAAAAAAGAAGGGGACATTGAAATATAGGAAAAAAATATGAAAAAAGCAAAATAAAAAAGCAAAAGAAAGAACAAAAGAAAGAGAGAAATAGACTTATTTTTGTTATTTCTATACTTACATTTCCTTCTACTACTCTTTATCTTTCAATTTGTATTTCTTTTTTGTTCTGTCTAGATTAAATTCTGATAAATTTTCTTTCAACATTTATTTCAAGTATCTTTAACTTTCAATTTCAAATTTCTTTTAAAATTTAGTATAAATTCAATTCTGGCATTTGCCTAGATTAAATTTTGTCACCTACCTAGATTTAAATTCTGACACTTTCTTTCAACACTTATTTCTAGTATTTTTATCTTTCAATTTTGCATTCTCTTAAATTTTGCCTAGATTTAATTCTGGCAAAAAAAACCAATACTTAATTCAAGTTTATCAATTCTGCTAAATTGCATTTTTCTTTCAATTCCTATCTTTTATCCTAATCATTATTCTTTGCCCTTGAAATTTCTCAATTAGTCAATGAATGCATATATAAAATTGCATCAATTCTAAGTTTTTTAAAGAGATAACCTTAATAGTTGAGTTATTGAGTGATAATAGATTAAGTTAATGGTGACACATGGAGAGGAAGCAAGACCTATAGAATCACTTGAACAACATGTCATGAGACAACACTTGGAGCACATGGAAATCAGATTTAGTCAAGATTGGAGAGACAAGATGCTGTAATTATTTGAGTGCAAAGGAACCAAGTTGGTGGAGTTCCTACACAAAGGGTTTGGCAAAATAACAGTAATGACAATGATGGCAAAATAATTGTGATGACAATGATGACGAAAATGGTGTTTCTAAGGACGTTGATGATAAAACTTCTAGTGGTAGATTCGGTCATGCTAGAATTGGTGGTCGAAGAAGAAGGATGAATGATTATGTAGATAGAAACTTAGAAAGCATCAAATGGAAGATTCCTTCATTTTCGGATAAAAGTGATCCAAAAGCATATTTGGAGTGGGAAAGAAAATGGAATTAATTTCTGATTGCCATAACTACTTAGAAGATAAGAGAAGGTGAAACTTGTCGTGGTTGAATTTATTGATTATGCTATTTTTTAGTATGATCAAATTGTTTTAAGAAGGAGAAGAAATTGAGAGATCCGTTGACACATGGGAGGAGATGAAATCAATTATGAGAAAGAGGTTCAGTCCAACACATTACTATCAAGATTTATAACAACGACTACAAGGTCTAACCTAAGGGTCCAAGAGTGTGGAGGAATACCACAAAGAGATGGATATTGCCATGATTTGAGCTAATGTGGATTAAAACCGAGAAGCAACCATGGAACGGATTTTTTATGACTTGAATCTAGAAATTACAAATGTTGTGGAGTTGCAACATTATGTGGAGCTCCAAGATTTAGTGCATATGTCCATGAAAGTTGAAAGATAATTAAAAAAAGAAGGGTTTAACCAAGCATGGGCAGAGTTCTAGTTCACTCACTTGGAAATCTATTTGGAGTAAAAGAGATGATAAAGTTTTCTCTAAGAGTAAGACTAAGTTTTCTAAAAATAAGGATGAAAGTTCTACTTTGGTCAAAGGAAAAGAATCTATCAAACTTTGAGAAATAGATAAATTAAAAGCTTTAAGTGCATGGGAAGGGGGGCCATATTGTTAAAGTTCAAGGCGTCAAATAATTAAAGATGAAGTCAAATCTAGTTTATCATACAAGAAGAACAAGGAAGATCCTTCAAATTATCATGATGAAGTGCATTAAATGCATTAAATGCTAGAATATTCAAAAGGATGAAGTGCATTAAATGCATTTAATGCATTAATGTATTAATGCATTAAATGCTCCAAAACATGAACGTTGGAGCCACAACATTCAAGAGGCTCATGTAACACACTATAAAA
>JBBMKF010000007.1:3902246-3919038 GCA_037834155.1 Curcuma caesia | reverse complement strand
TAATTACTGAGCTGAGCTGTTAAAGTTGCAAAATGCCCATGGCTGGCAATCATGCAATAAACTACCCAATTTCTACATTTTCACCTTTTTTTCCCTTTCAAAAATAGAAAATTAAATATATTATTTGGATAGATTTAACTTTTTTTTATTTTTGTTATTTTTCAAATGAAAAATAATTTCTCGATTTATCTCCTCACATATAATCGTAAGACCAACAACGTAAGATTGATAGGGTGACAGATTCTATCTTTTTATATAAAAAAAATATCTCAAGACAAACATATAAAAAATTATTCACACTAAATCTAAATATAAATGCAATAAACAAGTATAAAGATAAACTCAAAATAACAACATTGCTTATGGATAAACATGTAATAATGTACAGATAAAACTAAAAACAAACAAATAAATAGCTTTTGAGCTTCCTAATTTTTTTCCTTATAAAAGGGGGGAAAAATTAAAAAATTCGTCATTTGACTATTCTAATAAAATGTCCTTTTGATTTAAAAAAATCAAAAGGACATTCTATTAGAATAGTCAAATGACGTATTTTTTTAAAATTTATTATCAAAATAATATTCCATCTCACTTCTATACATCTTACTTTTTAAAAAACTATCTTTATTTTTTGTGCTACATTATCATAACTACTATAGTTATTATTACAATTATATAATAATTATGATTATGTAGGGGTTGTATAACTGTAGAAGTTATAATTATTTCATAGTTATTATAACTATATAATTATAATAGTTATGATATCGTAATTATTACAAATATGATATTGATTAATATTACTTTAAATAATAAACTGTCTACATTATAGTAGCTCATAATATTGATAAATGGTGATTAGAGATAAATATTCATATTATAATAATTATGAACCGTATTTACTACAACACCATATTATTAGTTTTGATTAGAATTGAAGATATTATCCATGTTGACTAAAAATAAAGTATCTATAATTGCTATAATATAATATTATTAATGTTGATTAGAATTGAAATATTCATATCATAATTATGAACGTGTTACAACAATGTAAAAAATAAGGATAGTAAAAAAAAAAGAGTAAAATATACAAAACTGAAATGAAACGCTAGCTATATATTTTGATAAAAATAAAAAATAAAGAGCAATTTTGATTTTTGAAAAAATATATATAAAAAAGCAACGGGAGGAGTACTGCGTACTTAGTTGGAGCATGAGAGGGCAAATAATGCTCCATGTGGCGGCCTGTATATCAGTATATGGCAACAAAATGAGGGCAGTAGTATTCATGCCAAGTCCTTTTCCTTAGGCTGTGCTCAACATACATAGCTCGCTAACCTATCAATGGCAACACTCGAGGGAGCCGAACTCACAGTTCCTCCCCACTGTTCTGCAAATCCGATTGATCCTGGAATCAATGTTTATATATATCAGGAAGAAGAAATGGAATTAGTTAACTTTAACGGATTGAATTTCAATCTGAATTAGCGTCTTCTTAATATATTCCCTGGTAAATGGGGCAACAGCGACGGCATTTGAGTGTGAAAGTGAGACTGACGACGACTGTTCTTTAACCACCGGCTGAAGAGAAGAGAAGAGAAGAGAAGAGGTCCAATTAGACTCCCTCATTAATGGCAGAATCAGACAAACGAGGGAAATGGTGCAGGATTGGAATAAATTGGAGAGAGAGAAAGACAGAGAGACGTTAAATTAAAAGGGAAGAAGAGAAAGGCAGCTCAAGACTCTCGTGACTGCTTCTCTTCCATTCACCTCCCTCGCTATTCCGATGCCTTCGTCCTCATGCAACGCACAGTCGCAGCCACCTCCTCCTCCTTCTCCCTCCGCTTAATTATTGTTCTTCGTCATAACTCGATTTGTCGCTGTCCACCGTTACAGCGTTGAACTGGAATTCCTCTTCATAACCAATGATCAGATTGCGTATCCCAGGAGGTTTAATTTGCAAGACAACAAGTTTGAAAATTAATCGCTCTGTTTCACATTGGCGAGGAATGTTCCATCCCAAAAACATCGACGATGCATGCGTACGTCGTCATTTAAAGCCATCAGCATGAATGAGCTCGTACCAGTAGTGATAAATTCATCATGCATCAATCTGGTTAAGATCTGCAGATGAAGTCAGAAGAAGTTACAAATGGGACAATCACAGAATGCATGAATGAGAACTTATTATGTCTCAGAACTTATTCCTCTCTTCTCTTGAATTAATGCGCGCGGAGAACTACCTACTCTGCTCTATCTGCTGCGTAAGGTTCATCAATGGCGTTCATGAGTGAAGTCATGGAGAATCATCACTGAATTTTATGCTGAAATAAGTAACAAGGAGTACTTCGGAGTACCTTGCTCTAGTGAGCAAGAACCAGTTTAGGAGCTTGTGCAGATATTTTCAATTAGTAGGGACCGTTTAGATAATTGCTCAAAGTTATAAGCACTTTTTAGCAAAATATTTATTTCGTGGCCCAACTCCAATTGTAGCCCAATCCGGCCCAAACATTAATTGGTCCGTCCGCCGAGGTGTGGGGTTTGTTTACGTACCAATTACGGGTAGGGTAGATTAACGGGTAGAAGTGTGTAGTAAAAAGAATTAGCAAGGCATCCGCAGGTAGCCGTTATAGTTTCAAACGGTCTTTTTCTCGTTTGTATTTGTACCTCCTCCTCCTCCGCCGTCGCCGTCGCCGTCGCCTCCGCCGCTTCATCTCTCTTCCTAATCGTGCTGAATTCTCTTTCTGTCGAAACCTTGAAGATTTTGAAGGGTTTGTGCCCGTTTGGGTAGTTGTTCTTCACTCGTCTGTAGAGTGTCTCCTTATCGTCCTTGAATGAATTGTGAATTAAAGTTCCAGATTTGGATTTGAATGCACGAATTTGTCGAAACCTTGGAAATTTTGAAGGGTTTGTGCCCGTTTGGGTAGTTGTTCTTCCCTCGTATTTTGTAGAGTGTCTCCTTATCGTCCTTGAATGAATTGTGAATTAAAGTTCCAGATTTGGATTTGAATGCACGATTTTGTCGAAACCTTGGAAATTTTGAAGGGTTTGTGCCCGTTTGGGTAGTTGTTCTTCCCTCGTCTTTTGTAGAGTGTCTCCTAATCGTCCTTGAATGAATTGTGAATTAAAGTTCCAGATTTTGATTTGAATGCACGAATTTGTCAAAACCTTGGAATTTTTGAAGGGTTTGTGCCTGTTTGGGTAGTTGTTCGATCTTCCCTCGTCTTTTGTAGAGTGTCTCCTTATTGTCCTTGAATGAATTGTGAATTAAAGTTCCAGATTTTGATTTGAATGCACGAATTTGTTGAAACTTGGAAATTTTAAGGGTTTGTGCCCGTTTCGGTACTTGTTCTTTCCTCGTCTTTTGTAGAGTGTCTCCTTATCGTCGTCCTTGAATGAATTGTGAATTAAAGTTCCAGATTTTGATTTGAATGCATGAATTTGTTGTTCTGTGTATCGTACGCCCCATAAGATGAAGATCAAATGAGATGAAAAATGCGCATTGAAGTACTTCAAGTATCTGGTTGGGTGTTCTGACATAATATGAGAAACTGAGACACCTGCTTCAGAGTGGGACGGCTCTTTTATGCATCGGATTTTGAGTGCATGAAGGCACTCCGGGTTACTTGGTAATTGACCTAGACTTCTTCCATTATTGTTGTCTCTATGCATCTATTCATGTTTTTCTGGTTAATATCTTGTTCAAGTTATTTGTGTCCTCTTTGAGTTACACACCATGCTGTGCCATGCTTGGTAACTTGTAATCATCCGATTGATTCATTTGATAGTACAATTTTTCTCTTACCTATGGATTTCTTGAATTCTGAGGGTTCTATTACCATAGTGGGAAATTATCTGAACTATCAACCTCTGGACATGGGTGTCCAAATACATTTGTTTAACAGTGTTGCTACCTGTAGGGCCGTGAGCATCCAAGGATATTTATCTCTTGTCAAGAGAAAATTCAAGTTCAAGGCTCTAGAAATGCTAAAAGGAGTGTTCAAATGATGTGTTATCAGAGAAGAGATCTTCTTCCATTGCAAGGCTTGAGAAGGATAGATATCCTAGGCACCTCATCAAGATACAAACTTGATTTTTTTTTGGTGGTTTCAAGATATATATCTCATTCGCAGGGGAAAGCCAGTCGAGGAGTTGCTAAGGCCATGTTTGATTGTTTTACAGAGAAGTGAATGAAAGTGATAATGCTTACTCAAGCAGAACAAATATTGTTAGGCCTTCTTGGTGAAGGGACATGTATTGCTGCAAAAGTTTTAGAATCAGTGGGAATTAATCCTAATGATGCAAGGGTGGAAGTGGAAAAGATTATTGGAAGGGGAAGTGGAGTTGCTGCTGTTGAGATACCTTTTAGACTTCATGCAAAACGTGTGTTAGAATTCTCATTAGAGGAAGCTCAACAACTTGGTAAGTTTGGGATCTTCAGTTATAGAGCTTTATTGTTGAACTTAATTCCAGAACTTGCTTTCTTCATATTTAGCTACATCAATTTAAAAATTTATGCTATTTTCAGCTATCTGCTAACTCGTTTGTCCAGCAAATCACTTGTTCAATAGATTTGGACCTTTTATATCATGTAACTTTATATGTTCTAGAAATTTGGTTATTGAAGTGAATTGAATGCCAGAACCACACTACTTGCGTGACCAAAAGCAGAATGTTCTGCCATACACTTCAAATAGCAAAGAACTAACTAGGTAGAAATGCATATTCTACTTTCCTGAATCACTCAGGGTTTCTGGCTTTCAGCATCATCACCTATGACATATCTCACTTGCACTGACGACCATATTTGTAATTCTCCAGAGATTGGTCATTAATAATTGTGGTTGAACATAAATAATATCTTACACTTTGGAAAGCTGATGCTATTCTAATTTGTTGTATGTTTTTCCGTTTGTTTATGCAATATATCGAGTATTTAGGTCATCTAACATATAATGAGAGGATAACATGAAACCATCCCTATTCTATATTGTCTGCAAAACTATGAAAGCATTAAAATCTCTAATTTGTTACCAAGCTTTGGTTTTAGCATGGTTAATCATTCCCTTCAGGTTATAATATTTCATAGTGAATTAGTGGTTCTCATGTGGGTTGGTTTTTCTTATTGCATGAGTTCGGGTTGGAATTCATGATCCATATTGTTGAATTCCATATCAAAACTATGTAGGGTCTGGGCACCTACTTCTTGGGCTTCTTCGTGAGAAAAGGTGGTGTGGCTGCCCGCGTACTTGATAGTGTTGGAGCTGATCTAAGCAACATACGCACTCAAGTAAATCATTGTTTAACTTCATTTTGGATCAATGAGAAGTTAGTATTGAGGCAATTTCAAGTTTCATCATGGAACACTTGGGGAGTATGGAACAGATTTAACAAAGTTAGCAGAGGAGGTAATCTTGGATCTCTAACTCAGAAACATGTTCGTTAATTATTACTTACCATCAAACATGAAACTCTGCGCAACATGGTAACTCCACAGGGAAAGTTAGATACCGTTGTTGGTAGGAAAGAACAGATAGAGCGAGTTACAAAAATTCTGGTTAGGTGTACAAAGAACTAATTGAGGAGCCTGGTGTTGGAAAGACAGTCATTGCAGAAGGACTTGCTTGCGCATAATCATTGGAGATGTTCAAGAAACTATTGAAGGGAAAAAGGTGTTTAAACTACCCATTACTTCAATTTTTAAGATTTTCATAAAGAGTTAGAAAATCATGCAATCACCCAAAGTGTGAGACATGCATGCTGCTAATATCGTAAAACCAGTTCTTGCAAGAGGTGAATTGCAGGTATGTCTATCATTAATAAACATGTAACTTGAATTGTAATTTGTTATCAACTTTGTTCCAGTGCATTGGAGACACTGCGCTTGATGACTACAGAAAACACATAGAGCAGGATCCTGCTTTGGAAAGACGTTCTCAGCCTGTCAAAGTTCCCGAACCAACAGTGAATGAGACAATACAGATTCTTAGAGGGCTTTGCAAAAGATATGAGATTCATCACAAACTTCATTATTCAGATGAGGCTTAGGGAGTGTTATATGGACAACTAGAAATCCTAGGTAAAAAGGTGAGCAATATCTTTTTTCTTCAGAAAAAGATCAGGATACCTATATGTAATCTAATCATCTTCCCTAGGACTGCAAAAGATTTCTGGAGGCTTTATTCATGTATCTGCACTCGAGGACCTAATCATGTAGGAAACTGAAACTAGATTCTTGGTTGCATACATGGCAATGGCATGGTGCTTTGAAGAGCAGGAGCCTGTGACTGACTCTGAGCTGTTTAGGTTGAACCTGGGGAGGAGTGCAGAGCAAGAGCAGTGTCAGAGAGCCTGCACAGAGCAGAAGAGCAAGCAGTAGAATTTTGCAAGGCAAAAGTGCCAGAAAGCAGTGAGAACAGACCAGTAAAATTTTGGAGGTAAACAATTTTATTTTAAATTAAAAAAATATTGGGGAATTGGAGTTTGCTGTTTGAGCGAAGACATGGGATCCGAATGGCGGGGATCAGGGACAGTTTGGAAAAGGGTTGGGAACCGGTGAGGGATATGAATGCGATGGGCAGGTGCATTTAAGCCGCGCCATACGCGGCGAGCTCTGGGATGAATTGCAGCTTCTGATTCCGCAAGGGCTCTTGGACGCCATCCAGTTCGTTTGTTTGCTGTTTGAAAAGGGACTATGCTAATGACCTCCAAGTTGGAGTTATCTACGAGTTTACCCTTCTGGGAGCTTTAGCTATTGTTTAATGTGGGTGGCAATCCTGTGATATCCGCACGGTTTCGGTTCTTTTCCAATTTTGCCACTCTCACTCTCCCTCTGTCTCGCCCTCTCCGCCTTCTCTTCTTCAAGCTCGACAAACTGCGGTTAAAGTAACTCGCGCAGGTTGCAGCCTCAGCAAGCCGTGGAGCCACTTACCGCCCTCTCCATGTAGGCGGCCGCCCATGGGTTGCCCTCTCAGCAAGCGGAGCGCCGCCGCCTCCGCCTCGGCTCCTGGCGAGAAATTGCACCATCCGCCGCCCTCCGACAGCGCCCGCATCCCTCCCCCGCTCTCCCCTTCCGACGCCTCCACCTGGCCGACCTGGCTCCTCTCCGTCGCCGGAGACTCCCTCCTCGGATGGAATCCTCGCCGAGCGGACTCGTTCCGTAAGGTTGCCAAGGTACGGTTGCTCCTCCTCCTCCTCCCCCCATTCTAAAGATGGAGTTTTGAGGTGTTTTGTTGAGGAAAGCTCCGGTTTTGGTGCGGAGTTCAGATCGGGTCGGGGACGTACAGCAACGTGTACAAGGCGTGGGACGTGGAGACGGGGCGGATGGTGGCGATGAAGAAGGTGCGCTTCGACGTGGTGGAGCCGGAGAGCGTGCGGTTCATGGCGAGGGAGATCACGGTGCTTCGAAGACTCGACCACCCCAACGTCGTCCGGCTGGAGGGGATTGCCATCTCCCGCGTCTCCTCCGCCCTCTACCTCGTCTTCGAGTACATGGAGCATGACCTTACTGGCCTTGCTGCGGCTCCCGGCGTGCGTTTCACGGAGCCCCAGGTCGGCCCCTTTCTCCCTATTTAGGTTCTCAGACTTTTGGAATGTGAACTTGCGTCTTTTTCCTGATGATTTAATCTAGTCAATTCATGGAATTAAATGCCTTCCTTTCTTGGATAGCCTCTGTTCTACTCGTCTACTGTTCTATCAATGCTGCAGCATCTCCCAGTAACTTTATAATTTTCAGATTGGAATTTATTAACCTTCGGACAGATTAAAAACTGTTCTGCCATTTTTATACAATTGTTGATGAATGATGCATGCTCATGTTTTTTGAAGAATTGACCAATTTTGAAGAAAAAAAATTAAAAGGAGAAGTTACTGCACCCAACTGTAGATGCAGCTTCAACTGTTGTGCTTCGTTCACTTTCGTGTTTCCCAATTGCTGAAAGTTCAAATGTTGTTACAAATCAGCATGAAATACAAGTTTTAATTGTTATCCTACTAAAATGAGATGTGTTAGTCACCAGAATTGCTATATATATATATCTGCATATTTCATTTTGGTTTACAAGCACTTGATGTTCTGCGTTCTGTAATTTGCCCCAGGTTAAATGCTACATGAAACAGTTACTATCTGGTCTTGAGCATTGTCACAGCCGAGGAGTCCTACACCGCGATATTAAGTGTTCAAATTTGCTTTTGGACAATGAAGGGATACTCAAGATAGCTGATTTTGGGCTTGCTTCTACCTTTGATCCTGACCATAAGGCAAGAATGACCAGTCATGTGGTCACATTGTGGTATCGTGCCCCGGAACTCCTCCTCGGCGCGACAAATTATGGTGTCGGTATTGACCTTTGGAGTGTTGGCTGCATTTTAGCAGAGTTGTTAATGGGGAAACCAGTTTTTCCCGGAAGGACCGAGGTAATATCATAGTATTCCATTCATCTACATGGTGCCATTAGTGGCTGTGACATTCCTAACATTCGATTGATATCTTGAAACACCTTGTGGATAGGTTCTTGATTTCATATTGCCAAAGACACCACCATTGCCATGATTCAAATATATGATCTGTCTCTTTTGCTTACTTGAGTTGTTTATCATCCTGAACTGGAGAGTTTTTATATCTGTTCTTAACGTCGTCCGATTCTTGTGCTGACATATTTCGTGTATTACAACTAAACTGGAGGTGGAGCAACTGCACAGGATCTTTAAGTTGTGTGGATCACCTTCAGAAAAGTACTGGAAGAGCTCAAAATTGAGGCATGCTACTATCATAAGGCCGAAACAAAACTACACGCGTTGCTTACTAGAAACTTTCAAGGAACTTTCACCTTCTTCTCTGTCGCTAATCGACTCACTCCTTGCACTTGATCCAGCTGATAGAGGCACAGCTACTACTGCTTTGAACCACCAAGTCAGTACTTCAATGATGTATTGATGCACCATTGAAATAGTTATCCATGGACAATATGCAAATTCTCTAACAAATACTAACTAGGCATTATCGATAATGATTTTTTTTTTTGTTTGTATAGTTCTTCACAACTGAGCCTTATGCCTGTGATCCATCAAGCTTGCCTCAGTATCCACCGAGCAAAGAAATGGATGCAAAACTGAGAGAGGAGGCCAGAAGGTAACCTGCTCCTTAAGCCAGAAGAAGCTCTTCAGCTACTAACCTCTTCTCGTCATCACAGACAAATCACAGTTTCAGGGAAAGGCAATTCTGAAGCATCAAGAAGGTCTAGCGTCCGCAAATGCAATAGCAGAGCAGTCCCAGCTCCAGAAGCCAATGCAGAGCTGCAAGTAAACTTGGAGGTACTTTAGTCGATGCTCTTCATTCTAGTCCATCGCTAAACCATTCTTTCAAAGTAGCTATCAAATTGTAGCTTGCATCTTGATTGTCAATAACAATAACCATTCGAAAAACGTTTTTAAATTTCATGCTTTGTTCTCTCTTCTACTTTGGGAACTTGTCCCATTTTACTACTGCCCATGTGAATCCAGTAGATCATTCGACACTCACCTTTTCATTGTCGCAATCTTTAACATCTTGTGAAACATTTTAGCAATGAACTCAGATAGGTATCTATCTTTTCCTCTCTTGCTAACTTACAGAGAATGCGGATGATGACTCAAATCAGCATGACCAGCAAAAGCGAGAAATTCCCACCACCTCATCAGGATGGAGCTGTTGGAGTCCCATCGACTGGGCTGATGTCTTTTGCAGCATCAGATACATCTTTTACCTCGTCGGTGTTCGAAGCCAAAGGATATTCTGGTAGAGGATTGATTGCAAGTAAGGAGGAACCAAGAACGGAAGAGCATGGTTTGAGGAGATTGTTGGAGATCAAAAGAAATCGAAGAGTACATGGAACCAAAAGAAAAGAATTGGAAGCTCCTGTATCAGTCAAACAGTAGTTAGCCTTTTGTATAAGAAAGTGAAGTTGTAATATGTACAGAGAAGAAAGACTTCAGTTCAGTTAGGAGTTAAGAATTAATTGTATGGTAGACGTATTGAGTTCATTTGACAGCGATGGAACAATTTGCGTTGAAGAAATTAATAACAGAAGGCTCGCAAGTCAGTTGGTGATCCAAGAAATGGTTTGTTTGATACTGAATGAGTTCGATGGCTACTCAAATTGCCATTCAATGTGACAAAGAGTTGTCAATGATACATGCAGCTCCTGCTCAAGTAGAACTTCAATGAAAAGCTCCGCATGCTTGGAAAACATTGCATACTTTCACACTGAAGTTGTTATTCTCATATTCGATTTAATAAAAATTTATTTATATCTATTTAATATATATATAATCAAATAAATAAATTAAATAAATAAATTTAAATATATACATGTTTAGTTTATTAATATTTATAGACAGAAATTATGAATCGTTGTCAACTATATTCAATAATAATTTTTTTTAAATGAATAAATAAGATTGTAAGATCAAGTTTAAATAATTAAATAAATGTGAATTGAGAGTCTGATAACAAACCAAGTTTGAATCATCAAAATAAGCCAATTCATTTTTAATTTTGATAAAAAGAATCCATAAACCTTTAAAATAACAGCCAAAGTTAAGGGGTAACCAAATTAAACCTAAAATTATCAAATAAGAATTTTAAAACTTCAATTCCTTATAAATACCATTTAATCTTGTCCTTCCTCCCTCAGCTGTTGTTTAGTAATTTATGCTCCTGAGACATAGTTGAGTTGGCTTCGCAAGTAGATATTGCTGTAATGGACAAGGATCGAATCTCGACGAAGTCGAGAAAATTCTCTTTCTATAGTGACTAATTATAGTTTCTCGATTTACTTCCTCACAGATGATTATGAGACTGACTGTGTGAGGCCACTAGGGTAAATTCCACCTTATGTTACAATTGTTTAATTAGTAAATTTATAATTCTCATTCTCTGATCTTAAACTAATATGTTTATTTTATTATCGATCTCCAAGTCATGCATAAGAACTCGATAACACAATTATTTAAATCTATATATTATAACTATTTGGACTTATATAAGCTAAGCTCAATTTAAAGGATTTACAACTTCACATATATATATATATATATACATTACATGAAAATAATGACATGAAACTTAATATGAAAGACATAGCAAGTCACGTGTGTCATACCATATGGCTTTTTCAACCGAACAAAATATTTTTAGCGATCCCGACAACGAAATTGTAGGATTTAAGATTTAAGATTTAGAGTTTAAGGTTCAAAATGTTGAAAGACGTAGCAAGCCATGTGTGTCATGCCACGTGGTCGAAAAAGCCACATGGCAGACTCACGTGACTTGACACGTCTTTCATGTTAAGTTTTATGTCAAAAATGAATCTAATTTATTAATAATCGATCTGAAAATTATCAAATTTGGATCGGAGATTTTTGTGTTTGGATTGTGGGCTTTTACATTGAATTGAATTTGGATTCAATTCAGATTGATTGAGTTAGATCTCAATTTAGAGTTTAAGAATTTTTTTAATTAAATTAAATTTTATTTTAAAAATTAAGATATTTTAGGTAGAATATTAATATAATAATAATAAATTATTAAGATAAAAAATGGAAAATAAAGAAAATAATAAAAAATTGATTTTTTTTAGCTTATTTGGATTGGTCGGGGTTATACAGGTTCGAGTTTAGAGTTTTTGGATTGAGTTCGAGTTTAAGTTGAAATTTTTTTATAATATTTTTATTTCGATCAAATTTTTTTATCGAACATCATGATAAATTTAAAAAATATTACAATATTACAATGACAAACCGACTTCCATAGTTCTTCTTGCCACAATTATAAAGTTATCCTGTGCTTTTTGATTTTTTCCCCGAGTCATCGTAGCCCGAGGCAGGGAGATCACAGTTTTAACTCGCAACTCTGAAGGTAAAATAAAACAAGAAGGAAAGAAGAGGTGAAGAAGTTAATGTATTTAATAATTTCATATAAAATTTATGATCATTTATGCATAAATAGATAAATTAAAAAATTATAATAGATCATTAAATATTATTTCGATTTAACTTTGTCGAGAAGAGATTCGATTGTTGTCCAATCCAACAAACAATCATCCCTTTTTCAGTCACACTTGTAATCAACTAAATAATCAAGGCGAGGATAAACAACAACCATAAATCATTTTCCTTATGAATGGATCGATCGGCAATTCGCTTGGAAGCTCGCAGCAGTCAGCAGACATCTTGATTGCCCTGTCCCAAGCACAGCGGAACTTGACAGAGAGCGAGCTCTGCCTCTGCATGCTAGCTCTTCCCGTCGTCGACGCGCGAGATAGTCGTTCCCCGCGCGTCGAAACAGCTCGGGGTCGACCACCGTGGAGCTCGGAACACGCCCGCAACGCTGCAGCGGCACGAGTTCTTCACCTCCACCTCGAACACCGGATCATCCCCAACCTTGCCCCCCGTGTTGCTCTGCTGCACCTGAATGCTCTCCCGGTCGCAGCTCTGATCAGTGATCATCACGTTCTGAAGTAGAACAAGATTCTAAGAATGAACTGACAGCCATGCTCGTCGCAAGGAGACGTAGCAGAAACACTACAGCAACGAGAAGCTCGAGGACGAAAGCCATTTCTGCAGCTGGTTTTGCATTTTTTTTCTAGCAATCGAACAGCATTTATGGAGCCATATCTTCTCGTTGGTGAATAATTATCAATTATGTCAGATTTTCTAAAAACTGATGAAGTATTACTGTGCGATCGGAACTTAAACAACACTTTTCTTCAGTGTGGAAAATGGAGCCCAAAGAGAGCAAACTGTACTGTCTTCCACTGCTCCACAGGCGAAGAGCAATGCGCTCCATTATTCTTAGAAAAGAAGAAAAGAAACCAGACAGAAAAGCATTCAACGTTCCACCAATTAAGACCCTCAACCAAATGCAGTAGAAGCCAGTTTATCTCAGAAGCATTCTATCAAACACCCAAACCACTACGATCAAAGCAAGAAGACAAGCGTAAAAGCCTATATGTTTTATATTTGAATTTTGTGTTGGAAATGTAAATGAAAAAAAAAAAAGATTGATGGAGAAGATCCGAGGAGTTTAGTTTCACATTGGTAGTTGAGAAGAAACTTGGTTGGTTTATAATGTATCACAAGCATTGATGTTTTGAACAAATACATAGGGAGAGATTCTCTTTCACGCGTGAGTGCACAGGGAGTGCAAATTTAGGACCTGGATTGCACTAACCGCAAGGTGACTCGTGTACGAGTGCGACCTGCGCGCATCGAATGTATGATCGGTCAGGATATAATTTACTTAAGCGGATCAACTATTAATCTCCAATTAATAGGAGATATGAGGTAATATTATAAAAGAGGCAACGATGTGAGTAAAAGGATTCATCGTTTTTCTTTTCTCAATCACTGCTTCCCTTTTTTCTGCTTCCCCTTCCCGGTGGTAATAGCCTTTGGGTGCAATCAGTTCGTGCGGGAATGATCTATACTTGATCGTTTCTCCAATTTTATCGTTGTATCTTGGGAAACAATCGTCCATCACCTTTTCAAGTACTTAAGAGGGGACGAATTGTTTTAAGGAACCTGCATTCAGTTTCGGCACTCGGCGTCTCAGTCACTCGACGTCTCGACCACTCGACAGTCGACGACTCGGCCACACTCGACATCTTGATAGTCAGCAACTCGGCCACTCGACCCTCTCGGCAAAGATTGTCCAACATTTTGTAGCCTTAATTTTACATCAATTAAAGAGATGCTTGTTTATGAATTATACTCTGGATAGGCTCCAAGATGATCATTTAAGGCAGAAGCCAGTGGTCTTGGAACTTTGTGACTATTTTTCAGGGTAGCGTGGACCAGTTACTGGTGCCATTGTCCTTGTTCGGGGTATACTAAATTAGAAGGGTCTGCATGATTAGCTGTGCTCTTGTTCCTTAGCCCCATGCAATCACATGGAATGCTGGCAAGTTTATTGTCTTGCATTTAGCAATTCTCAGATTGCATGTGATCTCTCGATCGAGATGATTTATCTTTTTTTTTCAAGAAAAAAATGTGTGCATTTATGAGCAAGATTCAAGAACGATAAACCCCCAATCCATACATTTACATGCTGTTTAACTGCAATTCCACGACCCTGTTCTTGCTGCAGTTCTGCAGCTTCCCATCACAAAGCAAAAGGCACGATCAGAAGCAAACACACACACACAATTCATCGGTTTCAGATCCCTTCGACTCTCAGTTGCAGTGGTGAATCTGCGTGCTGACGATCGGGAAATCCTGCGGCGTCATCCACGCGTACTTGAACCTCACCGGCGTCCCCCTGGAGATGGCCCGGCCGTCCCCCACGATGCACCGCTCCTCGTCGACCGGCCGGATGGCCCGACGGTTCACCGGCTCGACGCTGCTCAGCCCGTAGCACCTCAGCACCACCTTCGACTGCAAGCACCGGCAGCCATTGCTGACCGACACCTCGTACTCGGGCTTCCCTTCCACTACGCCCCCTGTCCTGCTCTGCCTTATGCTGATGTCCGCTGAGCTACACGGAGCTCCTCCCTGCCCTTCGTCGACGCTGCAGAGAAGAAGAAGGAGAGCCGAGAAGAAGAGCTTGTGCAGACTTGCTGCCATTTCGATCCTCTGCCCGATTCTTAACTCTTGTGCCCTTATTTAATGGCATGAACAAACAAGTGGTGCCATATCCATATAACCACCATTAGCTTCGATGAGAACTTTTCTTGTGTACGAACTTGTGGAGATTGATTCCTAGGGTTGATCACTGGAAGATATGATGTTAAAGTGGAAGATATGGTAGTTAAAGTGGAAGTATATATCAATGGTGTTCATGATGGCAGGGGACAAGGCAAGCTTAATGAATGAGTGACTGCCCTGTTGACTTGCCTTAGTGGACAAGCTGCTATCCTTAGTTTAGACTTTAGACTTATTAGAGCCATGTGGAAGCCAAAGTGTGTTGCATGTTTAATGCTCCTCTAATTTTTGGGACATGATTGAGTCGATCACTGTGAGACAGATTTACTGTAGTGGATAAGAGTTAAATTTTGATGAAGTCGAAGTAATATTTTCCTCCGTAATGATCAACTGTAACTTTCTGATTTACTTCCTCACAGATGATCGTAAAACCAACCGTGTAAGGTCACTAGAATATGAATTCCACTTTTTACTATAATATTTCATGTTCCTATTCTTTTTTTTCGTCTTCTAAATAAATTTTTATTTAGTGCTTTCATTTAATGATGCAAGCAACAATAATATCAAGGTTTGGTTTCATGTTAAAGTTGGTCTCAATGGAATAATGTTAAAGTGTTTAATTTAATTTATTAGATGCTACTGTTAAATTATAATATATGCCTTGATTCCATTGAGACATAACAATTTGATTTTATTAGTGTTATCATTTGATTGTGTTAGGTATTATATTTTAGTTGTAATAAGTGATTCGGTTTAAGAGAGAATGACTTAGTAAAGTAATTATGATCGAGTATTTTTGATTGATTGGATACTAGTCGGGTTGGTTTTCAAAGGAGTCGGGTATTGGTTATCGAATAAGGAGATCTTCGAATAAAGATCTGAGACTTAAAGAAAACGTTAGGAGGACAGTCGAGTCGGAACTTAACTTGACTACTCTGATGCT
Organism: Curcuma caesia; assembly: GCA_037834155.1. NCBI lineage: Eukaryota > Viridiplantae > Streptophyta > Magnoliopsida > Zingiberales > Zingiberaceae > Curcuma > Curcuma caesia. The sequence continues at coordinate 3,903,413 of JBBMKF010000007.1, read as the reverse complement.
AAGTCTGACTTCGAGGAAAAGGTGGAGAGAATGAAGAAAGTGAATGATAAATAGAAAGTAGTAAACAAAATGAATTATTTGTCTGTGTACTAGAATAGACTACATTTAAAGAAAAAGTGAAAGGGTGGTATTGATTCTCAAAGGTACATTTTTGTTTGTTTGAAGAATACCTCTCGTGATGGTCGGTGCTTCAACAATCATGTTCATTTATTAGGAACATTTTAACAACTACCGAATTAAATTAGACTTTTAATTGGGTCAGATCATATTTGAATTCAATTCAAAAGGAATTTACTCAAGGTCTTCTATCAAGATTTGACTTGATCCAACATCAATTTGACTGGAGATTTTTTATTAGAGGTCGACTTGACTCATAGTCAGTTTGATTCGACTTGAGTTTGGCTTAACTTGATCAATGCTCATCTTGATTTGGACTTTTAACATAGTTTGGCTGTTGACTTGATTATGTCATGTTGACGTTCTTTACCTTAGTTTATTAGAGGTCGACTTTTATAAGTAATATGTGGTTTAGTTTAATTATTTTTTTATTGACTTAGTTAACTTTATTTTATATACTTTATGATTAAATAAATAAATATATATATATATATATATATATAAAATCATCAAACAATTATAAAACTAAATATATTTAATATTTAACATTAAATTCTTACCCATCAAGAAGTGTTAATAGGTTTAAAAGAACTTATTAACAAAATTTAAAATGACCCAAAATGCTCAAAGTGCAGATTTTTTTTTTAAAGATTAAAAAATTTTAAATTATTTTTAATGGCTTAAAAACTTATAAAAAAAATCCTAACAAGAATAAATCCAATCGACAGTTGTAAAAGATGAACAAATAATTTAAAGAAAATACTACATGCATATTTTATATTAAAAGGGAATAATATTGAACAATACTCAATATTCAATTTCTCTTTACATACATCGATCCATCGATCTCTTTTAATTAGTAGTTAATTGGTACCAGGCGGCGGCGGCGGCGGCGGTGAGGCGAATCCCTGCGCATCGAGGCCCTGCTCGCCGCCGTCCTCCTGCGGCTGCCACATGTGCGGCCACGCCTGGCGATGCACGTACATGTCCGCGGGCTGTCCCATCATGAGTCCCGGCGGCGGCGGAGCGTAATAGTAGGGGACGCCGGGG
>JBBMKF010000007.1:3868065-3890473 GCA_037834155.1 Curcuma caesia | reverse complement strand
TTTATATTTTAAATAATAAATATAAAATTAATTATATTTTTTATTAAATTATTATTGTTTTCTTATTTACTATTTTTATTTATTTCTTGGATCATATTTTATTCATCCGCTATGATACGCCAATTAATGCGATCTAAAATTATTGGATGTAGATAGAATAAATCACGTAAGTTTAGAATTTAAAATACAATATTAATATTTAATATACATTTTAAGTAAAAAATTTATTAAATAATAAAGAAAACTTACTAAACTAATAAAAATAGCCAAAAGCCTTGCTATTTCCAAATTTCATTTACATTATATATTTAAAGAAAGTTCAAAAATTATTATTTTCTTAAAATAATTTTAGAAGGATAGTTTGCCATTGTATTTTGATAATTTCCTTAATATTTTATTTTTTACATTTAAATTTTAGTTATTTTTAACAAAACATTTCTAAATAATAATTTTTCCACTTATACTAAATTTCTTAACTATCGTATGATATTCACAATTTACTTGTTTGTATTTAATCAATTATCAAGTATTGCATTTATAATTTCCAAGTATTCTGGTGTAAATATCTAATTTTAATAAGAAATCGACAACCCCAAGATCCAACTTCAAGTCCAAATCAATCAGCTTGGTTTCAATCTTCAAAAAGCAACTAATTTCTACAAAAAGATGAAATCTACCACCCAACGATCCCACACGATCAGCTCCACGATTATCTATAAGAAGGTAAATCGAGAAGCTGCAATTGACCACGACGAAGAAATGTATTGTTTCGACTTTATCGAAATTCAAACCCTTATTCATTTCTATAATTCTGCTCTGTCATAACCAACTCAGCTACGTCTTGGAAACTTCAACAAGCAACTAAATCTCTTGATGCAGAGACTCAAAATGTCTATGCATTACCATCCATCTGATAATGATTAGATTGCTACTAAAACCAAAAACAAATTGACAGGAGCAATCAGTGATCAGGAACACAAAATCCTATGGCATCAACAACTACTGAAATAACACCTGAGAATCACACTACATGATTGATTTATTAATGAAAATCAGAATAGATTCAGAACACTTACAGCTGAAAGTCCCGAGAAATTATTGTATGCTGAAGAAAATCTCTAGCAATTAAATTGAATTGCCAAAATAATTGGCTGCAACATTGCCGACTTGCAGTTTGTGATCCAAATTTATCATGGAAAGAATGTTTAACATGCATCTAGTGGCTCTTAACTCTCCTCTCTGAGGTTAATAGAAACCTTTTAAGTGCAAGCATTGAAATCCATGTAAACTTTGAAATCTTCTCCTTTATCATCAACAGCAAGGCAGAGCTTAAAACAGTTTTAAGAATCTGGGCGTTCAAGCCTTTGAAGAATCCAGGAATGCCCTCGTACTTCCATATGGAAGATAGCGCACCCATCATTGTCCTGGGACGTTTAGATTGAGAATCCTTCTTCGACCCATCTTCTATATCTGCAGACTGAATCATGACTTTACACCTAGTCAACAAATCATAGGCATTGTTAAACATCATCTTTTACACGGTTTTCAAGTACTTTTGAGAATAAAATTTAGCAATCTTTGCACAGTTTACCTAATGGCAGGGTAGGTCAAAACAGTCGCTACACTCTTTGAGATGGCACCAAGTAGAAACGCTGAGAAGGCAGAAAGAGATGCAGGAGATGATTTTGTGTTTTCTGTTGCAACTTTATTGCTTTGTCTCCTCAGAACCCTCTGTTTTAATTGATCGAATACTGTATACTTCATATTGTGTCAAGACAAAAAAGAAAAGGATCAATATTGAGTTTCCAGCAGTGACCAACCAAGAATAAAATTGGGGCATTCTTCCAGTGATACAATTAAATCATATGTACTTACTTAAAATTCTTTTATTTACCTTTTAATTAATGTACTGTAAGCTGAGTAGTAATGATCAAAATCAATACAAATGACAGTTATTGGTACAAATTAATACACACTTTATGAGGATTTCAAAGTTTTATTAAATTCTCGGGTCCAGAAAATAAGAAAGAATCACAAAATGGAACAATATTGCAACCACTAGCCCTGATTAATTTTATGGTCCTTTCATGGTTTCTAATAGGTATTTCAAGGGAATCTAGCAAGTTAGATTTACACAAATTCAGTCAAACCTCTTGGAAAACCTTGTTTTTCTTCTTCTTAATATGAATATAGCAGATGGATGGTGACACATCAATACCTGTTAGGCACTTAGGTGCATTTCTAAGAATACATTTTCTGTTTCTCTTATATTCCTTTATGTTCCATAAAAAACATTATCTAAAGAATAAGCATGTTCATGTGGAACACGTCGAGAAAAATGGTCTCAAGTCAGAATTCTTGAGGATGGGCTTCAGTTAAGGAACACTGAGGTTGAATAAAGCATTGTGGTTGTTTCAGGATTTATTAGGGTACTTTCAAGAACATTCAAATAAGAATATTATGAGCTGATGCATCAGGCATAAGGGGTAGCTTGATCTTGGTGGATTCAAATAAACAGTACAAATTCCCAATGATTCTCGGAAAAGTGCTTGTTCATATTATCAACCAACTTTGGAAATGTATTTTTAGACAAAAGAAAGTTCTTTTCTATACAAGTTGAGTTCATTTAATCACCAAAGAACACTACAATAATCTGATCTCATGGACATTAGTCATAGGTCGAGCAATCCAACACCACAAAAAAAAAAAAAAAAAATCTAGTCACAACCAAGCTATCAAACACTACCCTTTTTATGAATGTCAGTCTTGCATAATGCCATTAGATGAAATGATAGAGTCACACACAAACCTTCTAAAGTTACACAATATATTAAATAATCAATTATCATTAATTCTAAAGCGCCATATTATTCTCTTTTTTTTTCAAGTTTTATTTTGCAGTTACCACATCAAACAACCATTTTGTTCTGTCAAGGGAAACAATCTCCAATTATACTCTTACTAATTGATATCCAGGAAGAGAAAATAAATCTTAAAATGTTTTGAGCAGGATGCATTCTGTATAAATTGTTCAATTATATTGGAATCTATTGTAAGAAAAAAAAAAGAAACTTTGCAGGTGATATCACAGAATCCCTCTTATTAACCATTTTGGCATATCTACAACAACATAAACCTTGTTAATAAGGTGTATATGAACTATAGTGAAGATCAGAGTATGCACAGAGACCCCTATCCAAAATGCAATTTCAGATATTTAATGCTACCTGAATTGCAGGATTTGCTGTCAAAAGGAGAGAGATCCCTAGGCCATCATAGGCTTCAATCCAATATCCTTCTGAGAGAGTTTCCCATAATCCTTTAGACTTCCCGAAGGCACTAGTTTGCATTCTTGAAGATGCTGTATCAAGGGGCTGGAAAGATGCAAAACATTCATCCATCAAAATTCAGAAACTAACGGCAACATAATTTACTAGTGTCAGATACATATAGCAAACAAAGTTCCTACTTGTGTTACAAGAACAGTGCAAACCCCAGCAGCAGCAGCAACAACCAAATTTGCTGTAGTTCCAACAGATTTAGCACCACTTTTTTTCAAATGGAACCGTTTTAAGTAGCTATAACTATAAAAATAAACAAATTGAGAGATGAAAGATTGCAGATTCTTGGTGCCTAAGCCTTGGTATAGAGATTTATATTGGCGTTTGGAAATGGCTTCCCACAACACGTCCGAAAGGTTCCTGATTATGCCACAACAAAAAACCAAGTCAAAACATTGTACTGAATAAGTTGAATTTACCAAGATAATCCAGAGAAAAATAAGAAATCTACAGAATCAAGGAGATTAATTTCATTTCCCACTTTGCCTATTAAAACTTGGTTATGAAGTGAATCTCATGGTGTGTTTTATCATTGATTCAAGGATGTGAAAAGAAAGAATAATAGCAAAGACTATGGTCATCCGAAGGTTTCTGCAGAAAGATTCATTTATGATGAAACCGTCCCCCATCACCTGTTTTGTCATAGTGACTCATTCCTTATTTCTAGATTTTCAGTCGTCTTCATTTCTAACTAAGATAGAGATTTATTAGAAAATCAAAAGTAGCTATGGTCAAGAATTAAGCGCTAAATCCGAAGTAACAGAGACTCACTCTTCTTCAGGAATGAGTGTTTTTTTTTTCTTAAACAAGATGACTAAGTTCGAAAACCTGATCAAGATCTATCATGATTGGTAAGAAACATCTGGAAATTAAAATTTTTGAATTTTCAAGAAAAAGATGAGAGCAAAAGAGAGAAGCCGAGCAACTCAGAAGAGATGGAGCAAGCGGATCCAGACGATCAGACGCACAAAGCACGGATCTAGCTTGAGATCATACGATCATGAAGGACAAGGTAGGAGATCAACTTGAACAACAAGTAGACAATTGAGCGACAAGAAGAAATCATCCAAGTAAATCTTTGTCCTCAGAAAAGACGAAAGAGAGAGAGCGAAGGTGACCTGTACTTTCCCTGGCCGTGGGATCGGACCTCAGCCTGGAACTTGTTCTTGCAGGTATCGAGAGGGTAGAGCGCGGTGGTGCTCACCAGCGCCCCCACCGCTCCCGACGTCGCCTCCGTCAGCGACTCCCAATCCAACCCCTCCGCCATCTCTCTCCCGCTCGATCGATCGATCGATCGTCCGCCTTAATCACTCGCCGCCGCTCTTCGCTTCACATCTCTCGCCAGAGATGGTAACAGGCGCCGAGCAGAGCGAGTCGTGACGGCAAGTGATCTGTGAGTCACGCGGTGTCGTGGGAGACGGAAACGGGTCAAGATTGTTAGGGATTATTGCGGATCAACCCTCCATACATTGTAAATTCATGACCTGGGCTTAGCGTATTTTCAATTTGACCATAGATATAATTATTGCAGATCAACCCTTCCATACTTTGTAAATTTATGATCTGGGCTTAGCATTTTTCAATTTGGCCCTCAATATATTCAATTTTACAATTTAACTTTAGTTTTAGATATGCCGCTGTGGGTCTATAAAGCCTGAAAATGACCATGGAATAAAAACATTACATTAGCATTGTAAGATATTATTAATATAAATACATTTCCTTCTAGGTATTATCTTTTAAAAGAGGTAATTAAATATATTATACTTTCCTTTTCAAAATATTATTTAAAATAGATCATTAATTTTTATTTAATATCGACAAAGTATTTTTACATGCCTATATAAAGAGACATTATGTAACTTTCTAAATATAAAAAATAAAACATAGAATAAAACATTGGTGAAACAATATTAGCATTGCAAGATCCTCAATTGAATATAATTTACATATTTAAACACTGGACAATAAAAATCAAATACCTAAATTACTCAAAAAATAATAATAAGGGGAAGGATCCTCAATGATCTTAAAAATATAGAGGAATAGAAATTAAAAATTCAATGATAAATGTGTAATTTGCTTTATGTATTGTGTTTATATTTTAATATTCCATTGCATAGTAAAACAATTATAAACAAACAAAGCAAATGATTCATCGACTTCTCACTTTATAATATTTTATAATTTATGATAATCTTTCAAATTTATAACTTTAAAAAAAATTAAATATATTAAAGCCGCATGAGAGTTTCTTTGTTTGTGCCTATATATATAAAAAGGGTCCAACTCAACCCTCTACTCATTTTCACGATAACAAAAGGTGAAGTTCGCCATCCTAATAATTTCACACTATTGATCTCACGATTATCTGTAAAGAAGTAAATCAAGAAACTATAGTTGATCACTACAAAAGATGGCATTGGCTCAGTTTCATCGAGATTCAACCCTTGCCAACTACAGAATGTCTATCCCGCAGTAACCAACTCAACCATGTCCGAGAACTATTTATTTTCAAAATGAACTTAATATTAGATGATGAGTTGACCTTAAAATTTAATTTGAGGTCATAATGAATGCTCAAAATCCAACAAACAGTTTCAGTTGACCTTGAGCATGTGAGTTGCACAGCGATAACCTCTACGTAGAATATATTCCTGGTGACAAAAACTAATTATTCTGGGGAACCCCCTCTGCAAACTACAAGTTATACACCTTGTCAGTAAAGAAAAAACATCAATCCTATTCTGATGTATTTAGATGAAGGAGTAAGTATAAGATTCGAGGAAAAGCATGTGTATATTTAACAAAACAAGCTGATCAGAAAGTAAAAGAATGCACCTGCACAAGAAATTGCATCTACATGCATACACATTTTTGTTGTACTTCGTGTAGTCGCTATTGTGGAGGTGTTTTGCAATTCCAATTCAGATCCAGTCTACATATTCGGTCGAAATCTTTGGCTTTCTTTTGGGCTTCTGGTACCTGTTGTTCTCAAACTTTGCCTTGGAGAGTAAAGAATCAAGTAGAAGTGTTTCAGTTAAGTCAAATGGGGTGTTCAAGGCACTGCAAGGATATGTGAAACAAAAATAGTCAACAGAAGTCCAGAAGTAATTGCTAAGTAATTTCTTATACGAGTTAAAAGAGGATCCCAGCTTTCCTATTAAATTTCATTAACCTCTGGAGTATATCCTCCAAGACTGCCCGTTGAGCAGGCGTGACATAGTGTATGCATCTCCTTGGGCACTGTCCGACAGCGAGCTGGACTCGGTAGTCATTGCCATGGTCTGAGAATGAAAAAATAAACAAGTAGAAATAAGTAGTTAAAAAGCCTCCTTTTGCATGTATCCAGATATGAGCATCAAGGATGAGAAATTTTGATACTTGACAATCATACTCTGAGTGAACACACCCCATCCCTATTGGTCTTGTGTTCGAAATTTTAAGAAACAAATGCACTAGATGGTTCAGATATCTACACGTATCAAACACTTTGCAGTGACTTATCTATATCAGTATCAGTTACTGATGCCCAATTTCGAGTGACTAATATCACAAATGTTTTTATTGGTTTCTTTCTTGGTGGAAACATAGTATCAAATGTTGAAGTGACAACAGAACTAGTTAAGGCAGTATGAGATTTGGGAATAAATTTAACATTTCTTTTAACTTTTGATTTTAAAATATTTACATTTTTATTTAATTTTAAGAGTTTAAAAAAGTTTTTATAGATTTTTAGGATAAGCTAGGTCATTATTTTATAAAAGAGGTTGAATTCGTTATAGTAATGATTAATAATATTTTTTCTCTTCGGTGAATTAAGATTTTTTTTTACAATTTGATCTTCTGTACTAATGATCTTTCAGTTCAATAATATTTTTCGTTGCATCAAGTGGTATTAGAGTCAAATATCTTGTCAGTTCATTCAATTCATCCTCTCGTGTAGAAATTAATTCTCAGCACAAGGCCAATTTCTCCTTTCAATCCCTTTGGTGAAACCCTCTATAAAAACTTTCCACTTTCTTTTATCCCAACCTGCAACTAATCGTCTCCACGCATAATTGCTCCATAAGCAATAGTTCACAACGTCACCTCTATCCCAGTGCTCTCTGCACAAGACTCCCCAGACTTTAGAAAAGTTTGTTATAGAATTTAAGGAGTAAGGTAGCTCGTAATTTTATAAAGAATTATTCTGATTGCCGGTTTATAAAAGGGGTTAAGATCTCTTATACTAATGATCTTCAATTCAATAATATTGTTCCTTTTTCAGTGCGTCAAGAGTCAAAGTTTTTCTGTGGTACAATTTTTTGTGCTAGATCACACAACTACTGCTACATTGTCCACAAGGTCTATCACAACTAGGGATTGGCTACAAGGACATTAACCAACCCATTAAATCTAATTAGTAATACAAATTGTAAAATTTAATTTGTTGGGAATACTTTGAACCAAATTGAGGCACCAACAAGCTAGTTGTCCTGCAGTTCATATGCCAACTATAGTAACTTCATGCAATTCTAAAAGTTCCATGCTTATAAAATAAAATTACTAGGTCTGGAAATTTAAATTCTGGGATGTGCAAAATGTGGCAGAGACTATAAAGACTGACCTTGCGAAATTACACGAGCTGTATCATTCTCAACACAGAAGGAAAAGGCCTCAGGTGCTGTCTTAGCACAAGAATATGGACATCCTGCAAATAGGATATTCAACTAAAAACGTCATTTATCCAGAAAAATACAAGGAAATTTATTAAATAATTTAAGGGAGTTCAGAAGCTAGGGAAGGTGATGCGGCATGAACAAATTGTGCACAGCCCTTGAGGGATGGAGGAAAAATTTTATTGAACTCAGATGAATCAATACAAGGAATTCCAATCCCTTTATAGACCGAGAAAATGACTGAGTCTTTGTAAGAACACAACTAGGTTATTCCAAACTTGACAAATCATTTTATTAATGACACAACTATCAATGCACGTTCTCTAAGAATGATCTTTTTCGATGTAAGTAATACAAGGACAGCATTAAGACTCATGGTTTCTCTAATAAAACCTTTCCCTAAGAATCCTTTGATTCTCGTATTTAGTTCAATGCGTTCTTAGGAATTCATGTTGTAGTGTGGAAGACTTGGCAATTGTAATTAGGAACAAGGTCAATTGCATGTTAAATTGTATGCAAAGGTGGTAGTTTGCCAGGTACTCCTTAGGAGCTGCGTTCGGATACTTATCTAAGATCTTCTAGGTATTAGAAGATGGTCTTCTAGTGAGTTAGTGGAGGTCCTTGGCTGCTAAGGCTATATCTTCTAGGAATTCCTGAGTGCTTTCTTTTTTTTTGTTCAAATTGAGACTATGTAAGAAGGTGAAGGGGTTGTCTTAAAGACTGGGTTGGCTTAGGTTTTGATTCAGCTGAGTCAAGTTTGGTAAGTAAAACTTGATGTTTTGTTCATTATATTTAAAGATGTAAGTGTTTTATCTCCCAAGATGTGTTACATAGAAATTGTAAAGCTAAGGATAATAAGGGCAACATTCACGGGAAGCATGCCACACTAAATTTTATTAGTGTAAGAATTCATCTAAAGTGTTACCAAACATGTCTGTAATGCCAAGAGAGAAGTTTGGTATACTCACCTATTTTGTAGGGATTTAGGTGAGGTTCTAGCATGAATTGAAGTTAGGTTTAAAATTTCAAGTTTTGTGCTAGAGTTTCGATCTTTGATCAAAACGATATAATTTGTATCGTATCATAACTTGCCGATATGGTTTCGATACTTAGTTAATTGAATTAATAATAATAATATAATTAATTTTACTTGATCAAAATAATAATTAATCATGTATTTAATAATTAATTAGATTGTGAAGACATGTTTAATCTTTTGTTTATTTTTGTTAATTAATTTTATCACTTAAGTTTTTAGAATTACAATTAAATGTGTTTACAACCATTTAGTGTTAATTTTTATCTTTAAAATTCAAGTAATTTCAAATAAGGTTTAAAATTTTGAATCATGTTAGAATTTTGATTTATGACCAGAATGATACAGTTTTGATACCGAATCATGTCGTGCATAATTTTTAAATATAAAATATAGTATAAGATCAAAAACTATATTATATTTATAAAATTATATTATAAGATTAAGAATAATTTGGTTCAATATTTAATCAAAATAATAAAATATTTTATAAGATTAAGAATTAAATTATATTTAATTTTTTCATATCTCTGGAAAACATTCTTAGTTGAAAAAGGAAAAGAAAAATTCTTGTGAATTAGGGGAAACAAAGAGGAATATTAAAAGGTAAATAAACAAAAAATCAATGAATGAAAGGGGAAAGTAATCAAAAAAGACACAAAGGGAAAAGGGGAAAAGAATTAGCAGGAAAGGAAAGAAATTAATAGGAAATAAAATAAAAATGAAAGGGGAAAGTAACCAATCAACAGGAAAGGAAGAAAAAAAAATCAAAGGATAAAGGGGGGAAAGAATTAGTAGGAAAGGAAAGGAAATAGTAGGAAAGAAAATAAAAATGAGAGGGGAAAATAACCAATCAGCAGGAAAGGAAGAAAAAAAAGGAAACAAAGGGGAAAATGGAAAGGAATTAATAGGAAAGAAAAGGAATTAGTAGGAAAGAAAATAAAAGGGAAACATGGGGAAAGGAGAAAAAAAAGTTATAGTGAACCACCTGCTACCCAACCCTAATCGGCTCTCGCCATTATCATTTGACATTGGTAAACTTTCTATTTGCTTATCCTCATTCTCTTCTCTTCTTTGGTTTTTGTTGGCTCTATGTTGAATCTGGTGTCATGTCGACGATAAATTTCATCCATACCGACTGGCACAATACGAAACTTTAAAACTTGATTTCAAATATGAAGGAATATATTTATGTAACTATGTAAAATTTATTGGTACAATAAAATTCTAAATAAACCAAAAATAATTTAAGTTTTGTCATTTAATTTTATTTTGATTATTTATCTAGATAATTATAATTATTAGAATGAATGAAAAATAAAAAGATGTAAAAATTTTCAAATTTTGATAAAATGACATTAAAATTTGAAAATAGAATTAAAAAAAAATAATCTTGTCTAATTGACTTACTTCTACCGCAATTATAATTGCAATCATAATGTTTTTTAAATGATATTCTCAAAACAAATTAAAATTAAAAAGATATTTTTTATTTAATTAAATAAAATTTGATTTTATTAAAGTAACCTATAGGACCATAGTTATTTGTTAATGTTTGTACTATAGTTTTTTATTACTTGTTCACATAATCTCTTAGTCCCTTTCGACATTTTAAAAATTAAATATGAAAACAAAAATTCACCAATATTGAATATCAAATTTTATCATATTTATATTTTAAACTAGTTTTTAAAAATTTTATATTATTAATTAAGCTAAATGAAAATAATATTTTAAATTTTATCATTGAATGAAATTGGTTTAGGGTTAAATTGATATGATGATTAAGATGAAGTGAGTTCAAATTGGACTAAATTTGGATTTATTTTGATCCAATTAAAATTAAACCAATTTATAAATAAGATAGACAGGCACAATCATATTTAATTAAATTAATTGTATTTTTATAAGGTTATGAATTATTTACCTTTTCATTCTTTCTCGTTCAAAGTTGCACTCTAGTAGTCGCTATCCGCCACCGCGCTTGTCCATAGACGCTCACCGTCCATCGCCCACCGCCAACAACCACTCGCCCACAACAGCCACTCATTTCGATAAATTATTGAAATTTAATATTACAAGGTACGTGAAATGTTTCCTATGCGGCTATGTCAATCATGTTAAAAGTAATGTTTTATAGCAACACTCAACACTCCTTAGCATACTATAATGTAGGTCAAAATTATTAAGATAATATTTTTATTTTTTCTAGCTTGTATCCATATAACATAATGTTAGTATATAATTGTTTATCTCTCTTTTTTCATCTCCTACCTCCACCTCCAATTCTCTATTAGCACCATACATCAAAACACTAACACAATACCAAAGCATTATTGTTCCAATCAAAGATCAAAACTTAAAATTTTGAACCTTGCTCAACACCTACTATCTATCTTTTTCACAATGGAGTTCAATATGTTATGTTAAGAGCAAGGTTTAAAATTTCAACCCGTGTCGGAGTTTCAATTTTGAATCAGAATGATACAGTTTCGATACCATATCGTGTCGTGTCGATACAATTTCAATACTTTTTTAATTTTTAAATATAAGTGAATATTAATTAAAAAATAATTTTATTAATATTTGATTATTAAATATGCTCACTATTGATATTATATTTTGAGGTGTTGAGTTTATATTTCAATATTTTCATATAAGATAATGCCTATTAAATTTTTGTAAAAATTATTTTAAAAAATAAGTAACTCACAAAATTCAAAACTAAATCTAAAATTATAAAATTATTTGAAAGACTCAAAGATAATTATAAAGTTATTTAAGGTCTTAAATTATTTTTTGAATGTATTTGTAAATGTTTAATTTTTTAAAATTTATTTGAAATGTTTAAGAATTATATTTTTGGAAAAATTTTAGATTATTTTAAATTCACATTCAATTTTCAACATATATTGAAAATTTTAAATTATTTTATTAATTTTTAAAATTATTTAAAGATTCTAAAATAATTCTTAATATTTTGTAACTATTATTAATAATATATTATTTTTATAACTATTATATATAATTAACAATTTCTTTATAATAAAAAAGTACTTATTTAAAAATAAATAATTTAACCTTAAAAATGTGATAATGGCCACGAGTGTCGAGATCCCGTGGAGGTCACCACGAGGTGAGACGCCCTCCGCGCTCCACAGAAGGTTGCGATCATGACACCCTCCACATCCCCGAGGGTCACGGCACCCTTCGCGACCTTATAACAACTTCGCAAGGCCACTGCAAGGTCGTGAAAAACTCGTGATTGTAGTATGGGTAGGGTATCAGTGTCGATTCTATGCCGGAACTATAAGTACCGCCTGTTTCAGACCGCACAAACCATGGTTAAGAGTTGACAAGTAATGAAATTTATAATATATACAAATTAAGTAATATAAAGGTACAAATCAAGCACTATAATGATACTAAATTATACTATGAAAGTATGACAAGCAAGTGAACAATAAATAAACTAAGATTTCTGAGAAAACTAGGTAAATGTAGAAAATTGATAGAATCATGCGCTATATGGATCCTCCTATGTCATTGGACTTGGTCTTCTACTATATCCTCATTTATATTTTAAATGAATTTTATCTTGTTTTATCATTATTGACCAAGTCTTTTTTGATCTTCCTCAATTAATATTTATATTTATCATGATCTCACATTACCTAACTGGGGCATTTATTAATTACCTAAGTACATATTCATAACATCTTAAATGCATCTCTCGAAGTTTTCCCTCAATAGGAGCAATCCTGACTTTCTCTCTAACATTCTTATTTTTTATCTTGTTCATTTTCGTATATTTGCACATCCATCTTAACAAACTTATCTTTGCAACTCTCATCTTCTACTCTTGTGTTTAATTCATAGTCTAACATTCAACTCCATAAAACATAGTAGATCTAACTACTATTGTTTTTAAACTTTTTGTTAAGCTTCATAGATACCTTCCGATCATAAAAAACACCTAAGATCTTCATTTCAACCATCCTACTTGTATCTTTTGTAAAACATCTCTATCAACTCCTCCATCCTTTTACAAAAACAATCATAGATACTTAAATCTCTCATCTCCATATATTCCGTCTTTACTCTACTAAGCATAAAATCGTTTATTTAAGTATTTCCCGCTAAGATTGAAGTTTAGCATTAACTTCTTCACTTGTCTCGTTGACCAAAATAATATCCTTGACAAACATGTACCATGGTAACATGTCTTAGATGTGTCCACTTAGTTCATTCATGGCTACTGTAAGAAGATATGATCTTAGAGTTGATCCTTGATGTAATCATATCGTCATAGGAAATACTTTGGTTGATCCACCTGAAGTATTCATTCTTATTATTATATCCTCATATATATCCTTAATTGTTTCAATATACCCTACACAACTCTCCTCCTTTATCCCGACTTGAGACTAGCCATGGCGGAGTGTTTCACCATGGACGAAGTTATGTTGAAAATTGATAACCAACTAAATTAAATGGAAGTAATTTTCAACGAGGAAGGATTTTTACCAAGGTAATGCAAATCTATTCTCTTGCCCAAGTAAGTTGTGCAAGTGTCCACATGATGATATCTTCCTCAAAAGTGCTTAAAATCTAGGTGTTGTACCTTTACCTTTCAGCTAAGAGCTAATTTGTAATTTCACAAATTAGCAAAATGTCATATCTTAAATATTTAGAAGTGGGGAACGATGGCTTGAGGAATTAGAGGTTGTTGTGCATGAGTAAGGGAGCAAAGGGGAAATCAAAATAAGAATTTGTCTATGATACTATTTGATGTAGCAAGACCAAATCGTGCTACTAAATATGAACTCTCAATGAACAAAGAGGAAATTTTTATTAAACTGAAACATGAATGAATACAAGGAATCTAACCCCTTCTATAGACCAAGAAAATAACCAATCTTTGTAAAAAGACAACTCGATTATTCAAAATCTCTAACAAATCTAAACAACTCTTTTAAAAATTAGATAACAAATTTAAATAACTAAATTGGTAGTAACATTAACAACCCTAACTATGTCACAAGAAGTATCATAATTAGTTATTTACTTCAGGAAACAATTATCAAAAGATACCTTTACCAAAGCATTGAAACTCATTTATGAAAAGATCATAAGCTTCACATTCTGGTTCTTCAAAGGGATCAGTTCCTGGCCTACAGGAAATTTTCAATATAAGAACCAACCTCAAAATATTGTCATATTGATTCTCTCTTGACAAGAAAGTTAAGATACTATGTTATATTAGCAAGTTATTGCGACTATCAGATTTCAGGAATAATGATCTGATAGTTAATTTACATTCATGCAACATTACTTGAATATCATTAGAACATTTAGTTCACAGGAATAGATGGTAATTCTATTCCTAATAAATCCTGACAAAACAGTTGTGCCAGTGTTATGCTACAAAATGAATATAGAATACCAATTTAGATAGAAATGTTATTTGATCCTAGTCTTGCCTAGTCACATATTTAATTAATAATATCTATATTATATGCTTATTCTGATATTTTGAGTTAGTCTCTTTTGAATCAAACTTTTAGTTGTAGGGATATTCTGGTCTTGTAGAAAGAATTCATTGTTTATTACTTGTGCAGTACCTGCAAACCAACATAGGAAAGAGAATGGAACTCTAATTCTATTACATTTGTTGAATACATACTAATAGCATGCTTGTAAATGATGTTTGAAGAACTAGGCAACAAATCTTGTCTGCTCAATTGAATGAATACTGAATCTAGCATAACTGAAATTAATAAATAAGAGGTAATTATGTGCCCGTTTCTTTCAAAAGGCATATCCAATAAGGATATAATTTTTTTTCTTTTATCAACAATAAGAAGATATGAATAAGTAAAGGATAGTAGTAGAAATCAGAAATAACCATGTATCAAAAAGCTTAGCAGATCAAACAGTTTAGTACTTTAGTTATATATCCTTAAGTAATTAAGAGACAAATAAAGCCATTGTGACATGTTAACATGAATTTTCTAACAGGAGTTGCATGTAGATAAATTTGGTAATTTGGAACTCAGCTCTACCTTAAGTAGGGCTCATCTTGGTGTTTTTCTGACAATATCTGCAATCATCAATATAAAATCAGTTAATGGTTATCTTTTAGATTATAAATACACTATAAATTGTTATATGGAAGAATAGATTGAATATATAATACAAGTTTTTGATGATGGCATTGTACTCACAAATGTCATGCAGTTTTAATGGACCTTATGAATTGTGCTCTTGGATTGGTTTGTAATTATACTCATTGATGATTGTTATCTCAGATTAGCTTTGGGGACCTTGTGGAAGGAAAAGTTGTACGCCAAGTTCTCTAAGTGTGCTTTATGTCTTGCTCAAGTGAGCTTTTGGATGCACTTAGTGTCCAGGGATGGAATTTCAATAGATCCTCATATGGTGGACATTGTCACTAGGTGGGAGCGACCAAAAGTCAAAAGTTTTCTAGGCCTAATAGGTTACATGTGGTTTATGGAGAACTTCTTGAAGATTGTCATGCCCTTGATTTGTTTAACTAGGAAAGGGGTAAACTTTATATGGCATGAGGCATGAGAAGTTGTTTGCAAGAACTAAAGAGACTGATAAGTGCTCAAGTCTTAGTAGTGCCCTCAAGGAGTGACGGGTTGACCCTTTTCACCAACACGTCCATTAAGAGTTTAGGCATAGTCTTGATTCAACACGATAGAGTAGTAGCTCATTTATCTTGCTAGCTTAAAGAGCATGAGCAAAACTCCCGATTCATGATCTACGTTAGATAGTTTTCTGAGTTGAATTTGGTCAAGATTATGCAAATGCAGAAGGGAATCTTGGCTAGCTTGGTAGAAAGTCGCCTTTGGTAGATCAAATTTAGACAACCAAATGACCTTCTTGCTAATAGTTTACATGGAGTTGGATCAAAAGGGAAAGCCGAGTTTCCCTCGAGGAAGAGATTCAAAGTTGATTCCAAGGCAAAATGTGTGTTTCGAAAGCTCATGAGGTTAAGGAGAGATTATTGGAGGAGGCCCACAAGTAAAGATTTACAGTCCACCCAGGTAGCACTACAATGTACTGGAATCTTAAAAAGCTCTAATGGCAGTAGGGAATGAAGTGTGATATTGTAGAGTTTGTAGTTAGGTGTTTGGTATGTCAAAAGATTAAGGAAGAGCACCGGATTCAATTAGTTTGTTACAAAGGTTACCAATACAGGAGCGGAAGTGGGAGGATGTCATGATGGATTTTGTCAAAGGCCTTCTAAAGTTCCAAAAGGGGTGAGATTTGATCTGGGTGATAGTGGATTGGTTGACCAAGTCAACACACATTCTACTTATTTGGAAGACATTCCTTAGACCACCTAGCTAGATTAAATTGCAAGGAGATTATTAAATTGCATTGCATGGGGTGCTACTGAGAGTGATTTCAAATTGAGATCCATTGATCACTTTGAGGTTTTGGAAGCCTTCAGGGAGCCATGGGGAAAGAGCTGAGATTTAAAACTCTTTTTCACCCTCAACCTGAGAACAATTCAAACACTGGAGAACATAATGTAAGTGTGTATTCTTAATTTTTGCGGCACTTAGGAAACCATCTTCATCTCATGGAGTTTGTTTACACTAACAGTTTTCATGTTTCGATTAGGATAGCACTGTTTGATGAATTTTATGGGTGAGCCAGTAGATCCCCAAATCTTTGAGAAGAAGCAAGAGAGCGATGCCTATTGGGGTCTTAGTGTGGAGAGACAAAGAATTGGTTTGGTTGATTAACTGACTACCCAAGCTGACAGAAGAGTTATGTAGACCTTACATGTTGTGAGTTAGAGTTCATTGTGGGTGACCATGTGTTTCCTCGTGTTTTGCCTATGAAAGGGATGAAGCAATTTGGTATTAGTTGAATTAGCCTCTAGGTTTGTGGGGCCTTTTGAGATTTTAGAGTCAATTGATGCAATGGCATACAAGTTGGTTCTAACTCCCTTTTTGGCAGTGTTCATGATGTCTTTCACGTGTCAATGCTGCAGAAGTACATTCTTAATCCCATGTATTGGAGAGCATGTCATTATGAAAACCATCAGATTGTCATCCTAGATTGTAAGGAGCATCAACTGAGGAATAAAATCGTTAGATAGGTGAGAATGAAATGGCAGCATCACTCAAATATCGAAGCCATGTCAAGATGATGATATGCCATATCACTACCCTCTTTTCATCAAGTAACTAAAATTTGGGAACCAATATTAATTACGAGGGGAGGATGTAATATTCCCAAACTTTAAATAGCTGATAAGTAATATTTCTTTAAATGCTTAGTTGATATATTATTCCCAAACTTTTGACACTAAGCTTGCAGCCATATTTCTGAAGGTGTAAAGGAAGGAATGAACAGCTACACAAATTGCATAGATTGCATAGTCTAAGAACAAGAAACACAGAGGTTCTAGAATTATAACAATCAAATGATGGAGCAAAAGAGAGGGATGGAAAGCTGCAGGAGATACATACTTGCAGCCGATACTGGAAGGGAGGGAAAGTCATGCATAATAAAATCATATTTTATAGGGGTGGTAATACAATAATAATGAAGGAAACAGAAAAGAGAAATGCATATATGGAAAGTGCTAAGATAGCATTATATCATAGTGAACTGAAAAAATATCTAAGATGAATTGGGAAATAATCGAAGTTGAATAAAAGAAAAAGACTGTCCTTTAACATTAATTGCTGAATAATTGCAACATAACCAAGAGCTCAATGGATTTAATCTCTTCAATGTTTACTACTTATCACCAATCACATGTTTGTAGGTGGTCTAGTGTATCAATAAAGAAGGTTTAAAGAATCAAACCTTGTTGTATCCAAATAGAAGAAAATCATTATTCAACTGTTTAGATTCCAAATTATTCATATTAATTCCACATTTATTTGGCTGTATTCTCCTCTTTTTCTTTGTATTGCATGCTCACTATAGCTAGTAATAAATTTCCCTATTTAAATTTGTTGTTCATTAGTTTTGTCCTATGTTACTCGGACTCTCATATGAGTACCCAATACGAGTATGGATCCATTCAGGTGTCAGACATGAGATTTTCTCAAAATAAAGACAAAGGAATAGGGCTTGTCGAAAAAGAATCAAATTTAAGGGATACAACAAATCTTAAAATAAAAGTTAGGTAACTTATAATAACTAATATAACATAATAAATATTACTTAAAATATAACATAATAACTTATAATCTAATTTATATAGCATAATACTTTGAGTTTGATTTATATAACCTTAATATCTAATATACTACCATATTTGACTTAAGGAATATAACTTATATAACAATATAACGAGTTGCAAATACATAACTATGTTATATATAAACTTGTTAGCTAATATACAATTTAACTATATCATATAAATTATAATATAAGATCTAATGAATATAACTAAATACTTTTACCCCTAACCCAAATATTGATTGTTTCAATCTTTCTCATGATGCGAAGTAGAGACCCAACACGACATGAAGAACTCATTCTCTTGATGCAAAGATAAGAGACGCCATTGGACTCCATGAGAAGCGGCAAAGCCTTTCTCGTTCTTTCCTAGTAACACTACTAGGGTTATCCTCCTCCCTGTGTGATGCCAACAAACTCAACTTCTCTCCCTCCTACACATGATACCGCCAAATCTGCTACCTAAGAAGCCAATATATAGGTAAGCTTCCTGCATTACTTCTTCTCATGCTCTCACAAAGAAGTCCAACTGGTAGGACTTGTTTTGTTATACCCTTATGTTAAGACAAGTACAAGAAGCACAAATGCCCAGTCTAAGTAACAAAGAGTTTTGTCTCTATATAAAATTAGTCTCTCGCCCTTTTCCCATGTCAACTAAAGGTACAAAGCAAGTTTTCCTCCTGTTATATATTTATAAAGCTTCATGTTCATAGAAAATGGTTTTCTCTTCTCTTTCCCATAAGCTTTTAACTCTTTGATTCTAGCTTTCTGTGATTTACAGAAAATGTTTTTATGGAATTTGAGAATAATGGAAGAAGATTGATCTGTATTTTCTTACACTGAAAAAAATGATGCACATTTTCTTGTCAATTTTTCTATTTCTTTATCATCAGTTGGAAGACAATATCTCAAGATGTACTTTTGAACACAACAAAAATTATGAATTACCTCATATGCCTTTATAACACGTTTTATCAACGTTTCTGCTTGTCTCTTGTCCTTAGACAAATCTGGATGAAATTCCTTGACCTGAAATAGGAAATATTTCCTAATCAAACCTTATCAATTAAGCTATTTTACAAATTCAGATATTATACACACTAGAAGGCACAAATAAGTTTAGACGTTTTCCATGGAAATAATTTAAAATATTTTTCAAGGAAATAAATTATCATACAATTGCAATGAACCAAGTCATTTGGATTAAGAAATGAGCCATTGTAAAGTTATGGTGGAGAATATTATATTATTAAAACTTGTCAAAACTAGAATATAATGTGATTTAATTCTAGATTTTGAGATGCGCAGTCAGATAGGACATTCACAAAGATCTTTTAAGACCTTGTGCCTGAGACCTGGGTCATAGTTGGGATGCACATTTGCACTTAGTTGGATTTGCTTATTGTTAGAATATTTAGGGATAAATATATTTTTATAGAAAAATTATCCTAGAATAGGTCCCTATATTTGTGTATAAATAGAGGCTTATTTCTGGTAATAAAATAAGATTTCATGTATTATTTTTACATGGTATCAGAGCAAGGTTAGGTTTAGATTTATCGGCCGAACCAAATCACGATCCTCTTCCTTCTCTCTATTCTCCACCGCCACGCGCCTTCCTTGCGTGCGTCTCTGTTCGCCGCTCCATGCACCTATTTCAGAAGTCTTCTCCTCTCTGCTCATGGCGAACTCCCAATCAGCGCTATCCTGTTCAGCGCGACGCCACCTCTCCCAGCAGCGCGTGCAAATCGTGGCGTCTCCCAGCAACAACGCCGTCGCCGAAACAAGCTTTTCTCTCCCAACATCGCGGCGTCCTCAGACTCCCAATCGCACGCTTCTTCCTCTGGGCCGCTGCCTTCGATGTCACCAAGGCAACACATTGCTTAACGGTGGTCTTCCTACGATTTCACGGCAAAATCCAATGCAAAAGTAGAATATCGAGCTATGGTCATAGCTAGTCAAGAGCTTATATGGCTCAAACAGTTGCTTCAAGAGCTAAGATTTGGAGAGGTTACACAAATGTCACTTATATGTGACAACCAAGCCGCCATGCATATTGCCTCGAACCAGTTTTTCATGAGAGGACAAAGCATATTGAAGTCGACTGTCATTTTATCAGAGAGAAAGTCATATCTGGTAAAATATCTACTAGTTTTGTTAACTCACATGATCAACTAGCAGATATATTCACTAAGTCACTGACAGGTCCTCGAACTGACTACATATGTAACAAACTGAGTGCATATGATTTATATTTTTCAGCTTGAGGGGAAGTGTTAGAATATTTAGGGATAAATATATATTTTTTTTATAGAATAATTCTTTTAGAATAGATCCCTATATTTGTATATAAATAGGGACTTATTTCTTGTAATAAAACAAGATCATTGTATTATTTTACAGCAATAATTGTCATGGGCATACTCAAACTAATGAGATTGAATATCAAGAAACTTTTGCACCAACTTCAAAAATGAATCTTGTTATAATTCTGCTATCATTGGTAGCTAATTATAGTTGGGAGTTACAATAATTTTATGTCAAGAATACATTTTTTTCATGGAAAACTAGAAAAATTTATATGGAGGTCACACTAGGATATGACAATAATTTATATGCTCATATTGTAAATTGAAAAAAAAATCTTATATAGACTTAAGCAATCACCACAAGCATGATTTGGTAGATTTGTGAGCCATAATTGTCATGAGCATAGACAAAGCCAAGTAGATCACACATTGTTTATTAAATAGTGTTCTTCAAGAGGAGTCACAATGCTCTTAGTCTATGTTGATGGTATAACAATGACAAGAAATAATGATAAGCAAAATAAGTTATAAGTGAGTTTTAGTAAAAGAGTTTGAAATAAAAGTATTGAAAAGGTTGAAATATTTTCTTGGAATTGTAAGCAAGGCATTTTTATCTCCTAACTTAAGAAAAAGGCAAGATAGCATGCAAGCTAGCAAATACTCTAATAGACCAACCCAAATCTCAGGCTTGGAATGGCAAAAGAAGATGTTGGTTGTAGTTGATATGGAAATGTTATCAACATTTGACAAAAAAATGACTCAACATAGCATACATAATTAGTGTGTGTTGTGAGAAGCAGGGGTAGATAGGTTTTTTCCTCTTATGTTCTTAGGATTATGCTGATTATATAAGCCTTGTACATGTTTTCTTTTAGTGGTAGATAGTTTCAACATGGTATCAGAGCAAGGTTTTCCAAAACCCTAATTTTTTCTCTCCTTTGTCATGTCGCCGCCCACAACCACCCTCTTCTTTCGATCCGAAGCTGACCTTTCTCTCCCGATCTCCTCTTTTCCTTCTCATCGTCGGGTGCTTCCAGCCCACGAGCGAGGCCACGCAAGGCTTCTTCCTCTCTTTTCTCTGATCGCTGTACATCTTCCTAACGCCGCCTCCTCTGCTTGCAACTTTGTAGCCACAACCTTGTTTTATGATGGACACCTCTGGAGAAACTTCTGGTATTTCTGCAGATCCTATGGCTTTTTTTTGGACAGGTGCAACCGTTTTTCACAATGTCAGGAACTGGAGGATCCGGTCTTTAGATAACCTCGGAGAAATTGAGACAAATTATGCATCTTGGGCAATTGTTGTTGAACTTTATGCTGAAGGTCATGATAAACTTGATGTTCTTCGTAGTACTAAGTGAAACCAGATGAAAAGGACCCAAACTTTCGTATTTGGAAGTGTGATAATATTCAGTTGATGACTTGGATACTCAATTCTGTCAGTTCTGGCATCAAACAAGTCATTCTTCATAACAAAACAGCTTTTGATATGTGGAAAACACTGGAGTAAATGTACGGATGCAAGCATGATATGATGCGTACTTATCAGCTATGTAGTCAAATCTTTAAACATGACCAAGGTTCTATGTCTGTCACCAATTATTTTGCTGCTCTGAAGGGGTTGTGGGATGAGTTTGACTATTACAGGATGAAGAATTGGATTTCCACTGATGATCACCAGAGATACCTAAAACTTCTGGAGAAGGATAAATTATTAAGTTTCTAGATGGGTTTAATTCAGAGTTTGAGAGTTTAAAAGGACAAATTCTTAGTCTTGATCCTACTCCCTCTCTAGAACAAGTTTACTACAAAGTTCTCAGTGAG
>JBBMKF010000007.1:3822125-3833993 GCA_037834155.1 Curcuma caesia | reverse complement strand
TTTTTGGTAATTATTGTTATGCATTTAAAATGCTTATAAATTATATTTTAATTTAAAAATAATAGATACTTTCACATCACTAAATACTTTCTTCATTTAAAAGCTGTATTTCAAAAAACAGTATTTCATTTAAAATGCTCAAAAATACTATGACACTAAGGGGATAAAAGAATCAAATTTTGTAGCATTCAAGTTTGTTTGATAAAGTAACGAAACTAAATCGAATTTAAAATGAATCAAGTAGTTGAATGATCATACAAGTTTGACTTAGTTTCGTTTTTATGAGCTTGGTTCAAGTTTAATTTGAGTTTCGTTCGTTTAAATATTATCAAGCTCTCAATTGAAACTTTTTTGATTATTTAAAATTTTTATATTTTAAACTTGTTTGATTAGTTATTCAACTTGATGATACAAACTTGTTTGTTCATTTTGAAAGTTTTTTTTTATTTATTTACTATGTTGATAATAATTTTATTAATGAACACGGTTTACAAATATTATTCACTAACGTTGGTCTCACGAACGATATTTATGAATATTAACAAACTAAACATATATGTGTTTAAGCTTATTCATTTAGTTTAACGAGTTGTTTAAGCTTGTTTATTTAATTGATTTTATGTGTATTGAACGAACATAAACAAGCTCTTATCAAACAGAATACTAAGATTGTTCTTGAACGTTCGATTCATTTACATCCCTATTTGATACCACTAAGTGCATTTTTATTTTTTACTCCATATGTTTTCTCCTTGAATGCCTCTTATTTTAGATTTGTATGTTTATGTCATTTTACCGTGGGACATGAAGATTCCTCACCATGTGGTTTAGATGGATGTACTCAATTTGGACTTACCCAAATGTGGTCCGAAACAACAGATTCTAACGAGTATTCTTCGATCGACTCGATCTAATTTTCGATGCATTGGTGAACATCTACGAAGTCGATTGGAGAATACGACTCCCTCAAACTTGTTTCGACTCTATATATTTTTCGTATGTTGTTTCTTATATTCACTCAATTCTAGCACATCTTTAGATCTTCAAGTTAAGTTCGAGTAGGAAGAATATTCCAAAGAGAGGACCACTCTATGTTCTATGTTCTATGTTTTATGTAGGTGGTCACTCTATGTTCCATGGTCCTTCTATTTGATTGAATGAATAATAGAGAATCATGATGAATTGCTTTGGATAAAAGGACAATCCAATACATGAAACTTTCATTAGTATGAAATTTTATAGAAGAATCGAACTATATTAACTCTATTGTATATAGTTTTACCCTGCATTATAAATTATTTTTACGATGCAAATTTATAACTACAAAATCACACGAAAATAAGGCTTCCCTTCATGAATTGCTTTGGATGGATAAGTTAAAAGCATTGTCACCCCATTTTCTACTTCTATTGTATAAAAATGCAGGAGCACTGAAACACTAAGATAGACCATCACACAATGCTCACTAGGAGCTCCAGGTTATTCGAGCTTTAGCCCGGGGGCTCGATGACATTGACAAAGAGCTGCAACTTGGATTTATGATGAGAAAAAGGAAAAATATAAGAGAAAGAGGAAGACAACCCAAGGTGACGACGTTGATGATCGTGGCCTACCACCAGAGATCAATCCGGATAGATCAACCATTTTGACTCCGCCACTGCATGAAAAGGATGACATTCATGCCTTATCTTTTCTCCACATGAACATGGGCAGAGCCATGTACTATCCTACCCGGCTTTAGCTCGGAGGCCGACGACATTGAGGAAGAGCTATCATTTAGAGAAAGAAACAACATATGAGAGAGAGAGAGAGGGGGGAAGGTAACCTAAGAATTTTTTTTTTATCAACTCGGGGACTATAAAATTTCTAACTTCACTATTGCACATGAGCGATTCCAATCACAATAAAACACACAAAATTTGAAGCTTCAGAGAATAAAATCTGAAGCTTTATCATCTTTGTCCCCTTTGAGCACAGGCCACTTCATCATATACATCACCAACTTAGTAGATGGCTGCAAGATAACAAACAGACAAAAATGACCAGGAATACTTAGCATTCATCAGCAACAGGAGCATGCATAATCATCCTAACTGATATTATTAATTTAAGCTTTATATATATATATTTAAAGAAAATAAAATTGTCATGAGACATAATTGAGTTGATTACTGCGAGATAGATTTATTGAAGTGAGCAAGGGTCGAATTTCAATGAAATCGAGATAATGTCCTTCCTCGTAGTGGTCAACTGTAACTTTCCGACTGTGTGAAATCGTTGAGATGGTAGATATGATCTGTTGGCACATCATGTGAGAGGAATAGGATGTGACATATGCCTTGAAATTCCTGTGGTCTCATGGGCAGGCCAAATGCCTGATAATGCCTTCAAGTTTGGACAGATATAGCAGCAGTGAGTTAATTGGGAGACCAGCCAAAACAGGTGAAGTAGTAAATTCACTCCCGTGTCTCACTCTTCCTCTCATTAATGCAGGCGGAAATGGCTGAAAAGGCACCACTTGAACACACACAACACACTTACACTTGATTTCCTAGCTAGACAAAATCAGTGTAGTGTAGTTTAGTGTGGTTTTCACTTGTTGGTGGTGCCAAATGTATGCAAAACCGTATCTGACTCCGGTCCGTTCGATAGGTGAATTGTCTTTGTCATTCACCGGCATAGAGCTTGTTCGTTTAGTTTAACGAGTAACCTAAGTGTTAGGATCATTTAGCTCAAGCAAATAAAGGCATGTGCATGTTTGGGCTTGGGCTTTGAAAGCTACTGTTCATCACCTCGAACAGAGGCCTCCTTATCAACCTCCATAAATGGGATGAGAG
Organism: Curcuma caesia; assembly: GCA_037834155.1. NCBI lineage: Eukaryota > Viridiplantae > Streptophyta > Magnoliopsida > Zingiberales > Zingiberaceae > Curcuma > Curcuma caesia. Next base: position 3,831,156 of record JBBMKF010000007.1, on the reverse strand, counting down.
CTTGAGCTCAGACTTAGGCACAGAGAGAGATGGGGAAGAAGAAGCATGTCTTGGGTTCGCTCTTCTTCAAGCTCAGGGATTCCTCGCCGGAGCGTTTTCCTCCCTCTCCTCCTCCTCCTCCTTCTTCTTCTTCTTGGCCTTGGCATTCTTGCAAACACCCCAAGACCGCGTCGTTCCGGTTCTACCCCAACGACGACGACTCCGGCTTCACCTGCTCCTCCTCCTCCGACGCCGCGGAGGAGGAGGAGGAGGAGGACCCCGCGGCGGTGCGGCGGCGGCGCTCGGACCGGCTCTTCTTCGACCCGGGCGGCGACACGAGCTCGATCATGGAGGAGGCGAAGGCCGCGGCGACGGCGACGGCGGCGGCGGCAGTGGAAGAAGAAGAAAAGGAACCGCCTTTCGAGGACAGCGTGGCGGTAGCAATGGAGTCGCGGAACCCGTACAGCGACTTCCGGCGGTCGATGGAGGAAGTGGTGGCGGCGCAGGGGCTCGGCGCCGGCGACTGGGAGAGGCTGGAGGAACTGCTGGCCTGGTACCTGAGCGTGAACGACGGGAAGACGCACGGCTTCATAGTCGGCGCCTTCCTCGATTTGCTTGCCGCCATCGCTTCTTCCTCTTCCTCTGCTTCTGCTTCTTCTCCATTCTCTTCTTCTTCCTCCTCCGCTTCCAATTCCTTCGAGATCGAAGAACTAACCGAGGAGGAAGCCAGCGAGCCACGCCAACTACCAACAGCTCCAAATCTCTGAGCTAATAGCTGTATCTGTGAATATTGCTAGATTTTGTTGTATTTTATTTCATTTATTTCGATCGCACTCAGATTTCAGACGTCGTTGGCTCGCAGTTTCTCTCATCCAGTTGAATCAATCAGACTCCAACAAATTAAATATAAATATAAATATAAATCTTATTCATTCAAATTACTAATTAAATGGAAAATGATAATTTTATCCAGGCTATAGATTCTCTGTAATTGTTTAAGTTTGGATAAGGACAAATTGGACAATATCTAAAGTTTAGTTGATTCTTTGTCTGCGGTTTCAAAATGAGAAGCTTCCACTACACTATTAAACCATGTGTGCTTGTATTTAATATCAATTTGTTTGAATTGATTTTCAATGTTTAATGCCCTTGCCTCCTCTGTGTTCCCATTAATGATAATCCCAGTAGCCACATCTCTGGAGGTGGTCGGTCCGGTCCCACGGAAGTTTCTCACCGACCACCAGGGTAAATCGGGAAGCGCAAACGGCGGCCAATCCAGATGCCCAGCATCCTTTGATTGTGTTCCCCATTTAGAGGAAAATTCCTACAAATATGCCGTAGCTGGAGATCGAACCGCGGGTCCCTGAGTTACAACCCGGATGTTCTGTGTTCCCATTAATAGCCTATTGGGTAGTGGTAAATATGTTCCTGGGACATGATTAAATTGGTTAATGCATAGTAAACTTCTCGGGGCATGATTAAATTGATTAATGCATAGTAGACTTATCGAAGTGGACGAGAGTCGAATCTCAATGAAATCGAGATAATGTCCTCTCCCATAATGACCAATTGTAGTTTTTCGATTTACTTTTCATAGATGGTCGTGGAGTTAACTGTGTAGGACCACTGAGATGACGGATTCCACCTTTTGCTGAAATGTAGTGGTAAACATATTTTAGGACGCTGAAACCCAAAGAGTATAAGAAATTTACCTCTCCGCAGTCGAATGATTGGAATCGCTAGACCATTATGTGGGTTGTTACTTGCACTTTCAAATTTATCTTAATGGTCGATGAAAATTTTTATAGAATCGAGCCGATCATTTTTAATGTTAATTAGATAGTAAGACTTGGATACTTGAATTATCACAAATAAATAATTAATTATAGATTGTACTATGCTACGAATTTACTAACTAGATAGATTATTTTCAAAATTAACTTAGACATCTTCTGTAAAAAGGTGAAATTCGCCACCCTAATAGTCCCATACGATCTGTCCCATGACCATCTGTAAGAAGGTAAATCGAGAAACTGCAGTCGACCACGATAAAGGAGGATATTGTCTCAGCTTCGTTGAAATTTGAATCCTTGCTCTATTGTACAACTATGTTCTGTCGTAACCAACTCAGCTATGCCTGGAGTAATTAGCTTAGACATCTGATTTAATTATAGGTTGTAATTGTCTTGTGAAGTACTTAGCTAGTATTGTAATTATTTGAATGTAGAGGGGTAAAAGGAAAACATAATGATGTATCTTCCAAATAAACAATTTGGCCCATACAATTTGGATAATTTTAGGATCAGTGTGAGTATTTTTTGGAATTTCAGTTTGGACCGGAAAACTTCTTAAGTAGGTTTATGCACAAGTAAATGCGAAAGAAAGAAGGAATTGGGGCAACCCTAACGGTAAATTGTAAGGTAGATCTATAAGAAGAAAGATTTCTAGGGGGCTCGCGATGGTATAAATCAAGATATAGGAGATTTGTCGAAGGATGGTTTATGGGTCCGTTCATGGATCGATGTTGTGCCTCCGAGATTGAGTGAAAATCTCTTTCGATTTTTCGACCTTGGGTCAAATCTCATTTTTATCCTTTTTTCCTTTCGAGCCTTCTCTAGTAGTCCATTGTGATAAATTCATTGCTTGTTACTCATCGTGTATTTGCACGCTCATCGCTCGCTTGTGAGCTCGCTTATGAGCATGTTGCCGACTCACGAGCTTACCCCGGTTGTACCGATGGAGCATCTTATGTGTCACATTTGCTTGCCGTTTCACACTCGCACTTGGGTCGTGTGAATAGTTTGTTTTCTTTCACTCCTAACATAGTTCATGCTTAGGACACTTAGAGTTGTAGACGAGTCGAACTATGCCAAATTTTATACTATTAAGTTTATTTGATAAAATAATAAAAATAAATCAAATCAAATTAAAATGAATCAAATAATTATTCAAATTTGATTTGATTTTTTTGAGTTTGAGTTAAATTTATTTAGACGTCATAAACTTTCAATTAAGTTTATTATTTATTTATTTTTAATCTTTTTTTAATCATATTAAGTTTAGTTGATCAATAAATTTAATATTATAATTTAATTTAAATTTTTATTAATTTATAAATTTGATAAAAAATTTATTAATTATCATAATTCATAAATTTTATTTATGACAATTCAAAAATATTCAAACTTATTCATTAAATTTAATAAGTTATTTAAACTTATTGATTTAAATAAATTTCTATCAAATTGACCATTAAACTACTCTCGAGTATTTGATTTATTTACGACTAAAAAAACCCTATTAGTTATAGTAGTTGGGGAAACCTAACTGTCAGGTTTCGGTGTCGACATTTAGTTTGCATTAAATTCTCCCCCCTTTTCGTTTGGTGGTAGGGCGGGCTACCCATTAATGGCGTGATATACATATATAGAAAAGAATTTGATACGTTATCTTGAAAATCTGTATATATATATATATATATTTTTAAATTTAAGATATAATATTTAACTTAAATAGAGTGAAAATTAAAAAAATTATATTAAATAATCACGGAGTATATAATATAGTATATCATTATATACTTGCTGAAGTATATCATTATATATATATATTTATTTAATTTAATTTCAAATAATATAAGTGATAAATTCATGATTTTTAGAACCATGATTAAAAATTAACAAGTCAAAAAATTAAAATTAATGAATAGTGGTTCATGTAAACTTAGAACTCTAAAACTAAGAGGTATGATTGAATCATACGTTTATGAACGAATTTAATATTTGACTTGATAAAAATTTATTTATGTTCATTCAATACACACAAAAACGATTAATGAATAAATTTATACAACTCATTAAACTAAACGAACAAACTTGAATATATATGTATTTAACTCGTTAATGTTCATGAACAAAATTCGAAAACTATGTTAATAATATTCGTGAATCATCTTCCTCAATAAAATGCTTAGTAACATGTTAAATAAATAAAAAAAATTTAAAATAAATAAATATATTAATATTATCAATAACCAATAAACAAACTTAAAATATAAAAATTTCAAACAATCAAACATGTTTAAATTGAAAGCTTAATAACATTTAAACGAACCAAGCTTAAACTCATAAATAAAAAGAAATTAAGTCAAACTTGAACAATCATTTTAATGGCTTAGTTTATTTTAGACTCAACTGGACTCGGCTCGGCTATCTTATCAAACTTTAAACACTATAAAATTTGACTCGACTTGGCTCATTTACAACTATACCCTAAATTCTAAATCCTAAACTCCATTATCAGTCAGACTCAATAGAGTTAATAAGCAAGTAAAACCATACTTTAAAAAAATCTATACTGCTATGAACAAAACTATTAGATTCCCTGCAGCAGATAAAGACAAATGAAAATTCAGAGAAGTTATAATTTAAAGATATTTGACAGAAAGGGAGTCGTTAAATTGATTGCAGGCCACAACCCCAGCTGAGTGGCATGTTACTGTGTCGTTTTGTGTTCTGCAGTTAAATGGATTTACTGCCGAACAACAAGATCTACAATGCCATCCATTTGTTTCTTGTCTATCTGCATAAATAATGAATGCATAATGCCCAAACAAGTAAATCTTGTTGGATTCCCAGAATCCAATACGACCTTTTTCACTGAACCCACAAGACATGAATGAGACAACAGAAAAACAAACAAACAAACAAACAAAAACAGAAAAGCAAAAGGCAAAATGATGACTCTCAATATAATTCAAAGGCATTTGATATAATGATCAAATTAACTACTTAAACAGTCAGAAATCAGTTCTGAAAAACAAGAAGCAGTTTGGATTCATTGCAAATGAGAGGTCCACTGAGGCATTGGCCATGACCAGTCGAAACCATTGGCTGATGCAAGGCGCAGAACAACAGTCTGCAATATCGATTTGGCAACAACTATTGAAGGCAGTAAGTGATGGAGCTTACGAAATGCATAACCGAGTTACCTGCATTTTGCTGTTCTTTTTTTCCCCCTCTATGTTTGTTTATTTTGCAATTTGATTCCTGATCAGGGATGCTACATGGTGACCAACCCAGGAAGAGCCAGCCTGGGTGCAGCAGAAAGCATGCATGTGGCCCTCTCTTTCGACTTCTAATGCAAGACCTGGCACCTGCCTTGAGACCTGGAAAGAACTTTACTCGTCTTAAAATTTCTAGGAACACAAAGCAAGTGTAAGTTTATTAGAGAACATGATAGAAAAATGAGGAACGCATGATCAGTGTCATAATAATACATATGAAAGTCGGTTTAATGACGATTTGAGGACTAAGAGAGTCACACAACCAAAAGCAAGTGGAAGGAGCAACACTATCTTCGTGAGAATGGGGACTAAGAATGAACCACACAAGGGAGTACTGTCCTTCAGTGTAAGATAATTATGGAGCCCTTCAATGGTCATGCATCCGACTTTTGCAAATCATTTTTGCTTTCTTCTTTACGCATGGACTGATACACCTGGTAGTACTAGCAGTGACTCTCGGGAATAAAGAATTTTATCGGCCTTGTTATACAGTGATAGGGGAGATCAATGCCAGAAATAATCACTCACAATGCAAGTTAGTGAATGAATACACTTGTAAAAAGTTCTTTTTTCATGCAATCTGATGGGAATTTGAAGCCGGCTATTGTTTATCCTTTTTGTTAGCCAAAGTTGAAAAAAGAAGAATCACCAGCAACGCAACGTGCAGATTGTCAAGTTCAAACCAAAACATACAAAATGTAGCTTCTCAAGTAACATCTCTATAATCAGGAAACAATGCATGCTTTACCTCTTCGAAATGTGATAGTGGAGCCCAATGGTCATCAATGCCAAAAAGAAGTGATATTTGATTATGCTTCCTTTTCATAAACATCCAGTCTGGTTCTTCTGACAACTGAAAATTGAAGCAAACAATGATGGGAACAGATTCCAGGATGTTGATGAAACATAACCTATGAATTTTGATGAAGAAAATGTCATAATAGACAGGTTTAACGCAGATTCTCGCCTCGTTGAAAAATCTTTACTTTTTTAGCAAGAAGGGATGGTAGAAGTGCCTAGCACACCAGCTTCCATATCATGTAAATCAGGATGAACTAATTGATATAACCTTAGCCCTGCAACCCAAGAGGCTTTTCCATGGCTCAATAGCAAGCCACTCAATTTGTGAAGAAGCAGTTTTCTATCCCAAGGAGATTTACAATGTGAAAAGAAAAAAAAATGAGGGGTCAAATGAAAGGAAAAATAAGCACTCTTTCTTCTATTGTCTTGTCTTCATTTAGGTTAGTCAAATGGACTAGAATTGATGTCATTAAACACCTATGGAGTTTTAATGATTCTATAAACTCCAACCTTAAGATCTATGTATATGCCAAAAACCTGAGATAATTATAGTGCAACAAATCAAATATCGAACTCCTGCAGGATTTGGATTAGTATATATGATAGTTAACCATCCATTAAAGATTTGCTTCTAAGTATCTTTATCTAGTCAGAGTAACAAAGGGCTGAAAAAGGAGAGACATGCAAAAAAGAATTAAGCAAAGACAATGACAAGGTCAAACACAAAACGGGCTTGCAAAGAGTAATCAGAACAACTGATGCATCAAACTTAATCTCGAATTCACAAATAGATAAGATAACAGTACCTTTTCAAACTCTGTCATTGCCAGGAAAAGCATATTTCGCATTGTATGGTACTGCAAATTTTCTTGTGAAAGTTAGTATGGTTTTGATTCTAACAACTACTTATAAATGTCTAAATTCAAAGAATCAACTTTAAGACTTTTTGTTCAATATGTTATCTAAATAAGTGGACATTAGTAAAAGACACCAGGTACAAAGAAAGTATTGGGGAAAAAGAAAAGGGAAGAAATTAATTCATATTCATGAACCTTTTCTCACACCCTGAAATTAAACATTTCTTGTGCAAGTAAAATCATGCATCTGATAAGAAGGATGATAACCAAACCTGCAAAAGGTGACTGCATGTAACTGCAACAGCTGTAGCAGACCATGTCTTCCCTAGGAACTGTCTCACCATATTATATTGTACTGAGATTGGTAATGACCTCAATAGTGATGCAAAATAACTGGTGGCAGCGCTTATAACAGAGGACCTGAAACATACAGAAAAAAAACATAATCTTGATAAGCAACATAGAATTACCATCATCAATAATGTCATTGAACGTATCCATCAACCTGGAACATCTTAAATCCACTTATTTAGTGAAATTTTAAAAGAAGATACATAAAACATGCATAGGATTTTGTTAGTAGACAAAGAACTGAATGTATTGTTTCAATGAGAATTTCTTGTAGAATAAAATAATCAGGTCTTCTTTATTGAGTCAATTGGATATGAGCCACATAAGAACCCAGATTGAAAGCATATTCCAGCAAATCATCCATCATGTGGGGTCACATGACCCAGCTCACCAAAAACCAAGTTAAACAACAATTTCTTGATATAAAGAATTCAGTGCTAATCAAACAATGCTAGTGGTAGCATCGGTATGAAACACTATCATTTTGAAAGAAGAAAAAATATATAAAATGTGATATCAGTAGAACACCAGAGAGAAATAGAAATTTTGATTTGCAACTCGTTGGTTCATATAAAGCTGTTCACAATGAGGCTATTTCCGATTAGTATTGAGTAAAAGCAGCAAAAGCAAAAATAAATAAATAAGGGAAATCTACCTTGCAATTAAGCCAATAATTGATTGCTTGAAAGAATTCTTGTTCAATGTCAGAAATGGATAAAGACCTATCACATATTTTACCTTCAAATTCCAACAAAAGCACTATAAGGTAAATTGAAAGCTCTATCACAAAATATAGATACTTCAGAACGTCTTGTTACCTGTTGTGGGCGCCTTTTGAAGACTTCCAAGCATATATATGATCCAATAGAATGCCCAACCTATGCAAAAAGAAGCAAATAAACCATATAGGATAAGCTAAGTGGGAAAATAGCAGAACCTTTTTCGTGTCACATCCGGAACTATTTAACTTACAATCTATGAAAATATATAACATCTAAGATTCTGTGAAAATAGCAGAAACATGTTGTTCTTTATATTCTAAGGATGTCCTCTTCTGGAGTTATCTTAATTTATGAAATTCTATTCCCAGGATTATTTTCTTCCAAAAAATGAGTATCTTTGGGATACTTGAGTTCCTAAGTAAATTCAATTAGTACCTAAAGTAGTAATACACTTTTCTCTGCCAAAATTGAGCAAGGAAAGCAATATAATTCTGAACAAGAATATGGTAAAACAACAAAAATCTGGTTTACAGTTGTCTTCTGTTCTAGAATTAAGAGAATGAAATTATCACATGTATGTCCCCATACCAAGAGAAGCAAGCAGTAAAAATATTGAAATTCAAGACCAAATTTAATTACTTCTCAGTTTGCAAAAAGACAATTTGCACACTCAAAGGAACCTTGGATGAGTTAAATTCAAAGTTCAAGCAAAATATCATAAATTAAGCACTATTAAGCAGCAGTATGTCAAGTATCTATGCAACAAATTTGAAAGAGTTATTGCTGGAAAATATAAATCTCAGTGATCGAACAGGGATAGAAGGTTTAGTAAACAAAAGAGAAGAGATGTCATAGTAGGTTGAATCATAAAAAGTGTATGGTAATTGAAGAAGGTTAATCAGCAATATACTACCAATATTATTGGAACTTCATTATTCTGGAACTCTTGTTCAATAAAGTCCACCTGAAATGGTTATTGCAATTTTATTAGATTCTGAAAATGGCATATATCATGAAGGAAATTGAAAATGTCATTGTTGGTTAAGAAAAGGAAGAATGCAAGAATAACACATGACTGCAAGAAGAGGGCAGGAAGTTATAGCTAAATTACAAGAAATCAAATTACTTAATCAAATGTGAATTATTCAAACACTTTTGGAAGAAGCATCACAATCTCAGAGTTAAGCAATTGTTGCAATCCCAAATGTAGAGTATCATAAAGCAATAAAATCTACAACCCAAGGATGTCCAAATTG
>JBBMKF010000007.1:3745285-3773366 GCA_037834155.1 Curcuma caesia | reverse complement strand
CCACCACAAGTAAGGAAACTAAATGCTTTAAAACCTTAGGATTGAGCTTTGGCTCTGATATGATAAACTAACTGTTGTATGTTTCTGCAGTCTGCTATCCTAGGAATGCACTCCATAGTGTCACGTCCGATGGTGGTTGATGGTAACATCGTCCCAAGGCCGATGATGTATATCGCGCTGACCTACGATCACCGATTGATTGACGGAAGAGAAGCCGTCTTCTTCCTGCGACGTATTAAAGATGTGGTTGAGGATCCACGGAGGCTTCTTCTCGACTTGTAGCCACATTGAGAACCCGACGATGCATGAATGGCCGGCTTTTGTCACAAATAAAAAGATACTGTCTTGAAACAAATTTTATGAGTTGCATCATGACCTGTGTTTTTGAGCAGGTCGCGTATTAGTTCACTGTGGAATTTGAGCTTCCATTACCGCATTGAAAGTTTGGAGACATTTATTCGAGTAGAATGTTTGTGTCGAAAGTGTTATGTTGCAGATCGAACCTGATCTGAGCAGGTATATGATAATTTTTCACATTTAATCTTTTCCAATCTTTTTTCATTGAGATGCTAGCATGCTTATATTTTAAGGAAATGGCTTCAAGTAGGTGTTGTTTCAGGGATTAGTTTTGTGGATCTGCTATCAAAGTGATAGTAATGATGAAATATTCTTCCAACTAAACTCGTCTCTCAGGCTTAATTTATCTGGCACACTGAAATTTTATTTTTTTAAAAGGCACGAATGATTCCGTTTTATCCCTGCGATACTATTTTTTCATCTCTCACATCTATATAACATTTAATATTTTCTTTTTCATCTCTTTTTTACATCCAACATCTTTTTTTTGTGTTTTTCCTTTTAAATTAAAATCACTCATTATAATGTTGGTTTTTAAATATCAATATTATAATATTTTAAAAATTTTAAATTATTTTGAATACTATTGGGAGAACTTTAAAATAGTAAACGACGATTTATTTGGGCGATGGTTTGCCTAATAAACTAATAGGATTTAAAATGAGTCCGATTGGAACTTTCTTAGTTCATCAATGGATTTTGATTAAAATTGAATGATAAATTTAGGGAACTCATATTTCTGAAAATTTGAAAAATTTTGATCTTGAGTCTTCTATACAAAGTTATAGGTCTGTGACAATTGACACAAAGTCTGAAATTTTCTACACCTTTTGAACAATGCTGGAAATCATTTACAATAATAATGGAGGACACCTTTGAACTCCAGGGCATTAAAGAAACTTACAGGAGTTGAAATAAGCCTGATCATATCTCTCTAGGTCCATCAATGAGTTTTAATTGAAACTCATTGATCATATCTCTCTAGGTCCATCAATGAATTTTAATTGAAACTCACTGATGAATCTAAACGACTTGGATTTTTGAAATTTTATAATGAGATGGAAGTGTGGAGTTTGTAGAATGTAGATATGATGTCCAATCTTGAAATTAATACATGTAGGTGAAGTTATGATCGTGTGCCAACTAGTACAGACTAATCTTTGAAAACCAATACCATAGTGTTGATTCTGATCATACACTGTGGTATTAATTTTTGAAGACCAACACTATTGTGGTGTTGGTCTTCAGAAACCAACACTACAGTATTGATTCTGATCACACACTGTTGTTAGTTATCAAAGATCAGTACTACAGTGGTGTTAATCTTCGAAAATCAACACCAAAGTATTCTAAAAGTTTCAAATCATTTTAAACATTATTGGGAGAGCTTTAAAATAGTAAATGAGAGTTTATTTGGACTTAGGTTCATTTAATAAACTCATAAGAGTTGGAGTGACTACGATCAGAATTCTCTAGGCCCATTAAAGAATTTTGATCAAAACTCATTTATGGACCTAGAGGGCTCAAATTTATGAAAACTTGTAATGAGATGGAAGAAGTGAGTGTGTAAAAGGGAGATATGGTGAAAAATCTTAATCCTGAGTCTCGTATATGAAATTATAGGTCCATATTAATTGACACGAAATCTGAAACTTCCTAAACCTTTTAAGTTATGCTGGAAATCATTTACAATGATAATAGAGGGCACCTTTAAACTTCCGAGCACTGCAGATAGAGGTGAGCAAAAATAAATTGGTTAATTCGATTAATTTAGTATGATTTTGATTTTAAAATTTTAAATCAAATTAATCAAAATAAAAAAAATAATTTATAAATTCTTAGATAAATAAACTTATACATTTTTAACTAATTGATAAAATTTTCATAATATTTAAAATTTTTGGTTATTTCAGTTAATTCGGTTGAAAACTAAATTAATTAATATTTTATCGGTTCGATTTATTCAGTTTTTATTTAAAAATTCAATCGGTTCGGTTAGTTCAAAAAAATTCAGTTTGGTTCGATTTTGATTAATTCAGTTTAGTGTTAATCGAATACTCAGCCCTAACTACAGAAACCTATAGGAGTTGGAATGAACATGATCAAATCTCTCTAGGTCCATCAATGAGTTTTAATTGAAACTCATTGATAGACCTAGACGACTTGGATTTTTAAAATTTTACAATGAGATCAGAGAGGTTAGTGTCGATATGTGTCAATCAGAGAGATCAGAAGGTATATATGTATCCATATCTGATTCTGATATTCTTACAATAAGTTATGCGTATGTGTCGAATGTCTACTTTCGGAGACTATAACTTTTGACTCGATTATCAAAATGAAACATTCTATGCACTAAATCAAAGCTCGTTTAGATATCTACTTTAGTTTTCGAGTAGAACCCTGTAATGAGCCATGTTTTGACCCCAAAAAATATTGTTTAAGGCTTTTTCGGAGGTTCAAAAGAAATTTTATTTTTTAAATTAATTTTTACTCATAACTTATCATAAGGATGTTAGAACCAATCATAAACACCATAAATACATTCATTATACCACTCTCTTCCATTTCATGATAAATTTTCAGAAATCTAAAACCCTTAGGTCTATCAATGGATTTTGACCAAAACTTATTTATAGACTTAGAGAACTCCGATCAGATCTAATTCAAGTGCTATAGTTTTCTGAAGTTCCCCGAAGTCTATATGTGCCCAAAAATATCAATTTGAAGTCATTAACAATAGTGATCAGAAAGTTTGAATTTTAAGATAATTAACACATACACAATTTATCATAGGGATGTCAGAATCAAGATATGACACCATATATAACTTCACTGCATTATCCTCTTTAATTACATGTCAATTCAAAAATTTAAGTCGTTTCAGTCAAAACTCATTAATGAACCTAGAGAGCTCCGATTATACTCATTCCAACTTTTATGGATTTATTAGGTGAACTTAAGTCCAAATAAACTCTCTTTTGCTATTTTAAGACCCTCCCAATAGTGTTCAAAACAATTTAAAACTTTTAGAATATTATGGTGCTGGTTTCCAAAGACCAGCACCACGGTGGTGCTAGTCTTCGAAAATCAACACCATAGTGTGTGATTATAATCAGAACCAGCACCACAGTTTATACTAGTTAGCATGCGATCATAACTTCACCTACGTGTATTAATACTAGGATCGGATGCTATATATACCTTCTATATACTCACCTCTTCCATCTCATTGTAAAATTTTAGAAATCTAAATTGTTTGGGTCCATCGATGGTTTCAGTCAAAAATCATTAATGGACTTAAAGAGCTTTTATTGGACTCATTTCAACTCCTGTAGATTTTTGTAGTGCCTTGGAGTCTAAGGGTGCTCTCCGTTATCATCATAAATAATTCTTAATTGCTCAAAAGGTTAAAAAATTTTAGACTTTGTACCAATTGACATGAGCCTATAACTTCGTATAAGAGACTCATGACTAAGATTTTTCACCATATCTATGTTCTACACATTTCACACTTTCATCTCATTGTAAAATTTCATAAATCTAAATCGTCTAGGTCCATCAATGAGTTTCAGTCAAAATTTATTGATAGACCCAGAGAGATATAATCGGGCTCATTCCAACTTTTGTATGTTTTTGTAGTGCCTTGAAGTTCAAGGATGCCCTCCATTATCATTGTAAATGATTCCCGACATTGCTCAAAATGTCTAGAAAATTTCAAACTGTGTCATTTGACACGAACCTATAACTTGGTATAGGAGACTCAGGATCAGAGTTTCTTATTATATCTCTCTTCTACTAATTCACATCTTCTATCTTATTACAAATATTCAGAAATTTGAATATTCTAGATCCATTATTAAATTTGGATCAAAATTCATTGATGAACCTACAGAGTTTCGATCGGACTCATTCCAACTCCTATGAATTTATTAGGTGAACTTGAATCCAAATAAATTCTCATTTATTATTTTAAGATTCTTTCAATAGTATTTAAAATAATTTAAACTTTTAAAATACTATGATATCGATCCTCGAAAATCAATACTATAATGATCTTTATATTTAAGTTATAATACTAATTTATTAAGACCAACACAAGTAATTTTTTATTCCATGTTTTTATTAATAAAATCAACTTTATTAATTTTACTTTTTTATAATTAAATATTAAAAAATAAAAAAAATATTTTATATTTTTTAAATTTTTACTAAAGTTTTAAAAATGGAAAAAAAAGAGAGAAATAATATTTCACGTTAAAGAGAGAGCGAAAATGAAAGATATTAAATATTGCATATGAATGAAAGAGAAAAAAAATTATCGAGTGTCAGAGAGTAAAATAGAATTAGATGAGTTTTTTGTTTTTTTGAGAAATATGAAATTTAGATGCATCTGGACATTCTAAAACTTGAGAATTTGCAAGAAAAAAAAGCATACACAAATATAATATGCCAATTGGAGCTCTTTTTTCCTTTAGAAAAAAAGAAGAAATAAATACGGTGAGGCCATCCTCTACCCAGTCGCAACTGGAGCTAATAATGCACAATACAGAATAAACAAAACACAAGGATGTTATCTTTCCTTGCACTATGAACCCCTCATCTTCTGCGGTTTCCACAAATCTCAATTGGAAAATTTTTCAGGCTTTGGATATCATCAGTGTAAATCATCCCGAGCGATAAGATCGGAACTTGTTCCGAACATATTACGGTAGGAAGTTCTAATTGCCATGTTATCATCATCCTCTTGTCTCAGTCTAAAGAAGTCTGAGATGCGCTGTGTCATTCAACCTCTTTATCTGCCATCCCGTCCTTAGAGAATGACGTAGAACTGTGGCAGAAGAATCATCAATTGTGAGTTTCTGAGACATCATAGGACTGCATTCCAGAAGGCCAGTGAGAAGACATTTAATTGGAACTGCGTGAGTGAAGAGTCCAATGGAAGAAACCATGTTTTTACTGACATCAGAAAGGAGGTTTGCTTGAGTGACTTCCCTGGGGGAGAACTCTTCATCCGTCTCATTGTCTCCAGTAGTCACATATTGAAGCCTGCTCTTACCGGATTTCTTCCTCTGAAGAGATGACCGGTTCAGCCTGTATAGCAGATCCCAGTGAGGCCCGTCTTGAATTGAATTAGTCGAACTATTCCGTGATAATTCCTTCGACTCATTTCGATGGATTGATATATCAGCCACTGCCAGCTTCTCAGATAATCTCAGGACTGTCCTGTTAAGAAATTCAATCATCCGAAATGCCACCTGCCGAAGTGATTCTCCAGAAGGAGCACAAAAATCAGGTTGTGTCCTCTCGATCAAATTAAGCATTTCAGTGGTGTAAACTTCTGATTGTAGGCAACCTTCCCATTGCCCCAGACTAATCTCGAGCAAAGCATCAGATGATTGTATCTGCTCCTCGGAGAAACCAAGCTCCTACATATATGACAAGTAACAAGTAATTCAACAAATGAAACAATGAAGCAGAAACTGATGTGGATCCCAGAACATTCCAAAATTTAGCTACAACAAATAAAAAGTTAGATCAAACTTTATGAATAAGGAAAGGCTTATTCTCTAATAATCAAACTCACTTTACATGTTCAAACTACATAGTTCATTATTGTTCTTGCTGGAATATAATAGATTGTCACATAATTTCATGATAGCAAGAAGGCGAATGCTATATTTATTATCAATCTCATCTAAGTAAAAGAAAAAGTATCTAATAATTTGTGGTAGATGAGGAGGAATGGCATGACCTGGAAAAACAATCCAAGAATACTAAGAATAAATCGTCCTAAAAGATTTTAGCAATGGTGCAAGAGAGCAAGCCAACATCTTGCTGATAATGTAGGTTCTAACTCTTGTATCAGGTTGGTAAGCATGAAAGAAGGCAGCAGCCAAAGTTAGGCTTAAACATGGGTTGGCATTTCTTTATTGGCCTGCTATATCCTACTATCTTTCTACTTCATAACCCCTGTTCATGTATATGGATGGGGCACAGGAACGGTTGACCAACTAAAACCTGAAGATAAAGGATAAATACATTAAGTCAATAGATGACTATGGTAATGTCGTGAAAATTAGAACATTTGAGTAATCAGATATAAAAGATTATAAACACTACATAATACTATAATTTTCTAGTTTTACCATAAATCTAATCCTCAATATGCACACAAGTTCAAATTTTTACTGCTAAAGCCAAGTAACCAATGCAAATAGGCAGGTTGATAAAATATTGGTGCTTTGCATATGTTGTTGAGGCAGTTTGAACTTTATGCGGCTAATTAAAATAAGGTAATTTTCCTACTTGAACCACCTACAACCAACAAGGGACTGCATATCACATATGCAAACTGACCCCCTCTCCAGACCATCTAGATGGCAGCATATGCATTCCCCTGGGTGGTTTTTCAAACATTAGAAGCTTAGAAATTAATCTAATATATCACAGGTAAACATTGCTCCAAAAAAGTAATGAGGTAGAAGTACAAATAAGGTCTCTATATATTCATAAATAAAACCATTATGATGGTGGAGAAAGGGTTGAAACACTATATAGTACCAAGCAGTACATTCAATTTTTACCAGTCCACTCTAGAATTAGCAGACAGATTACTAAATTCCAGATAGTCTACTAGGAACGTCCTGTACAAGAAAACACACTACATCGAGTCCAATTGAATTTTAAACTGTTTTTTATTGTTTGGTAAATTGTGAATTATTTGGTAATTTAGAGTCGGCACCGTTTATATTTTAGTAATTAATTAGAGGGATAATTGTGTTTTGAATGTGTTTCGCAATTTGGCTATTTACTTTCTAGTTTTCATTAGGGGTTGGGTTTTTAAGAGAAGTTTAGATTCCATGTGTATCATCTAATGTGAGTGGAAAAGATACATTGTGCTACACTGAGTCATACAGTCTCTTCCTCAACCTGAGTCCAAAGGTTCAATCTTTTCGTCACTGCCGAAAGTTGGAAAGTTTGCTACTTCGTCATTAGGGTTCTGTTCAAGTTCTAAGACAAAGACTCCATGTGAGCAATTGAATGCTACGTGGCCCTTGCCGCAATAGTTGTAGCATTAAATATCAGATTGGGATTTTTTGGCATGTGAATGTATGACATGACTTCAGTTTCTGAGCTAGTACATGAAAATCATCAATTCAGTTCAAATTGAAACTTAAAAGATTCCAACCAACTCAAAGATGATACCATATGCATAATTTCTAATGAGTTGAAACAGGCTACCTTGATCCAAGACTCCTTCCAATGAGCATCACATAGGTGAGAAATCTTTGATACCCTTTCATAATTCAATCAAAAAAACATGCAGTCAAAATTCAACAGTAATAATGGACGGATTTTTTTTCATCTAAACGAATTCTCTTGGTTAGGATATGACGGAAGTGGCTCCATTTTCATTCAGTTATTTCTGAATAAATGCACACAATAGAAGAGTTGCAGTTCGAAGATCTGAACCAGATGGAGAATTAATATAACTGAAAATTTGTCTTTCGCAATCAAACATGGTGTAGAAGAACAGAAATTTATGATTTGAGCAGAAATTTTTAAGTAATTAAGAAAGAAGTAAGTTACCCTGCAAACAAGAGCAGCAGTAGCCCTCGCCCGATCCAAGGGCGAGCTGTAGACTTCATCGAACCTAACGCCCTGCGACTTGAGGAAGACGGACAACGCCCTAGTCTGCCGTTCCCCATTCGAGGTCAGCCCAGCTGCCTCCTCCCACCGACCTCCGACCAGATCCGCCCGGATACTGGCAGCGCACTCGCCATGGGCAATCAGAATCACCTCCGTGATCCGATCCGCCGCTACAGAGGCCACGCCACGAGGTAAAAGCGCCAAGGGAGGAGGCGGGGGGAGGAGGAGTACGTTGCATGGGTCCCAAACCTTGATGGAAGGGCCCAGCAAACGAGGCGTTCCGGCCGCGGAAGGCTGGGGGGAGAGAGGAGAGGCGGCAGCACGGCAGGGGAGGATCTCCGGCTCCTGCTCCAGGACCTTCTCCTTGGAGGGGATGATGGGGTTCCTGGACATCACACCGACCTCCTCTTCGTCATCATCGTCGTCGGACGCCACGACCCCAGGTTGCGAGGACTGGGCAGAGCCCATGGCGAGAGAGGAAGGAGCCGGCCGGCTACCGCATTGAGCGAGATCTGCGGCGGCGGAGCCGAGGAGCAGGGCAAAGTGAGGATTTTCTTCGCGATCGCAGGGGCATGAACAATGACGTCACTCGCACAATCCCTAGAAAATTTCAATTTCACCCCTCCTCTTTATTTTTTTCCAAAACGCCATCAAAACTTTGACAATTATCAAAACAACCCCTGAAGTCAAAAATTCTTAACATTTTTTAACTCACTCAATGAAATAACAAAAAAACAAAATTAAATCTATTATACCCAGTCTCACCTTATATTGCAAAGATTATTTTCACAATTCTAACTCGTGATCCAGGAAGAAAATAACAAAATATTTATTTCTTCCTTATTCCCCCATATAATCTATTTCGAAAGAATAACTCTTTTATTCGACATCTATCCGACATTGCGAATCAAAGGCATCATAACAAGTCTCAAGTTCCATAACGACAGTGATCCCAGTCTGGAAAGAATGCAACAACACAAGTTTTGCATGAATTGGACACTTCTTCATCCAGCTTTTAACTTCTTCTCCGCTTGAGCCACTGCGGTTATCTTCTTCCAAGCTCTCGTTGCGATAAGCAGCGGTATGACAACCCACCAGCCGTTTGCTCCCACATAGTATGCCCAATAATAGACCGGGCTAGCCGCGAAATTGTCTCCCTCCAGAAAAGCAGTAATGAAGTAAACAAGGCAGCCATAGAGCTGTCCGAGACAAACTGTAAACTGAAGAATGTAGCTGTAGGGTTTTCTTGTAGCAATTGCGTACCTGGAAAGTACCACATCAAACTGAAGTTACAAACTGAAGATACTGATGAGGATAACAAAAAACTTCTCGACTCAAGTTAAGCTTTGTTTAGTTACTCTGTCAATTACTCTTGATCGAAAATATTATTCTGTTATCGCAAATCTTGTCATACTGTTCAAGTTACAGCATTTACGAATTTCTAGTTGACATCAGACTACTAGCTAGCTTTTTGTTTTAGCTTATCGCAAGGAAGATTTCTGAGCTCTGCTTTGTTGTCATAGAGCATATGACTGTTAGCTTCGAAGAGATATTGTTAATAGACAGCATCGCATACAAACAAATAACTGGTGGGAAAAAGATATACTAATGCATATAAGATACGATGAATATAATTCTTCGTTGGAGCTTTTAAAGGAGTAGAATGGAAAATAGCAAATAATTTAAGGATACCTCTACTAGGGTGGCTATCTAATGTGCACAGTTAGCAGGATATCTGAGTTAGCAATAGAGGTTCAACCATAAAAAGTTCACAGAACTGATGCAAGCAAAAAGTATGGAATAAAAGAACAAGAGTAAGGGTGGAAAGAATGATTTAGAATTGGAACCTAAGAGAGAACTTTGGGAAGAAGAACAATAATAATTTGATTTGAATAGTATAATACTTTATTATCTCACATGCCAGCTCCCTCTCCCTTTCTTAGAGGTAAATACCTTAAAGATTTCAACTAGTATCAGCTTAATTAGTTGACTCAAGTTACAATGAAACCCTAGATTTAAATAGAATTGATCTTATGGACTAGTTAGCTTTAACTCAAGGATCCTTGTCACAATCAAATTGGCATCCAATGCTAATCTGCAGGGTGGAATTCTTCTGTCGTGACAATTCCATTGACATCTACTGTGCCATAAAGGATAGTAGAAACAACACAAGCAGTTAAAAGTAAATAAGACCGAAGGAGCCGCCTCCATAAGATTCCTAGTCGAGATCTGTGTGCAGTTTCCTCGTTAGTAATCTTACTTGATGGAGGAGGATCCGCACAATGGCGATAAGGATCCTATGGAAAGGTTGTATGTTGAAAACTAAGTGTTCACAATTTTTCACCACTCTGCACCAGGATTAGTTGCACAACACAAATTGACATAAGGGAGCTATTTTTGGTATTGCCTAAGAAAGTATTACTTAAACTTAGCACTCACCTTCAAATAACCCTTTAAAGGCGGTATCACAATCCCCTATGTGGTGTCTAGACACTAGTTCAAAAGCAGGGAAAAGGATTCATGGTCGTATTCACAAATAGTGTTCGATGTGACCCCCTTCTAGTTACTCACATGCAAGCAAAGGGTAGTAGTGTCTCACCTTGCTGACAATGTCGTGGCTTGCTAGCACATGGGGAACACAAACAGCAACTCCTCACTAATGGATCGGAAGCTAACGTTTGAACTTTTGGGGAGAGGAACGCAGGTTCACCCTCTATAATATCGTCCCAAATAACTTGAGCACTTAATTATTGTGCAAAAGTTTCCAAAAGCCAAATAGTTTGACCTATTTCAACTTCTAACCAATGTCATTTACTTAATACTGGAGTTAATTACAATAGAATAATAAACCATCAAATAAATCATTTCAATACGGACTTAAAACACAAGATAATAATTCTAACTAGTTTTTTTTTTTTTTTTTTTTGCATGTTCAACTCTAGCAATCTACTTTCAATTTATTGTTGCAAAACACAACTTAGACCTCCCAGGTATATCTAAACACAACTTAGACCATCCCTGGTATATCTAAACTAATATTTACAACTAGAGAAAAGCAGTTCAATGTCTTACACTGCAAGAAGACTGGCTGGACCCTCTAAAACGGCAGTGATTCCTTCAACAGTGACAATTCCTGCATCTCTTCCAACATATCTTGAGTCTCCTTTGCTATATTCCTTCCCTGATATTTCAGATGAACATAAAAGATACAAATTTCAATTTAAATTATGTTCAAACAGCTCCAAATATGTATGCTAAACAGAAAAATCACTGGTCAAACACTTACAAACTTCAGCTAAATAATGTGGAGTTTTTTCCTTGTAGAAGTCAGGAGAGAAAACAAAGTAACCCTCAAGAATTATATGTGTCAGCCCCGTGAATGCCCACCAGCACATAAGCAACCTATCAGTCTTTGCCAACTTTGATCGCCCTGTCATAGAAGAACATGTAGCTAAAAGGCAAACTAATAAAGCAATAGTACTAATTCCAATATCGATCCAACTTTGCATTTGATTTAATCATGTGATATGCTGCTGTTCTTTAATTTTTTGGTCGAACTGAAAAAGAGAGCATCTTGTTCTAATCACAATGACTTTCCCAGTGGGTCAAAATAAACCCTAAACATTACCTATACCAAGAATACAACATCGTTCTTAACTTTATCAAGCAGACTCCTCTTGCAGATGGGACACCCTTATATAAGGATCGCAAAGAATTCAGGGAGTAAAGACCAGAAAAAATTCAAAACACCAGCAGATTTTCTCTCGGAAGCATTGTTACAAGCACAAGATGGTACGCACAGAATTATAGAGTGTTTTCTTGCAAAACAAATATATCTAACCAACTAAAGCGAGATGAGACATCTCCCACACTCCTTCACACGTCTAATAGTAAAAGGTAGAGAAAGTGAGAAAAGTGAACATGAAGAATACATTAGTCAAAGCGTAGACTCAGATTCAACTTTTGTAACTGGCCAATCTCCACACAAGCTGCAGAACTCCCCCGAAAGGAAGACAAAATACAATATTTAGACAGTAAATGCGCCGGAATATCGAATCTTTTAATGAGTTACTCCATCAAGTTAGTCACAGGTAATCCGTAATTGAGAATAACAAGGAATAACACAAACAGGAGGGTGTAGGGATCGAGACTCCAAGTACCGGAGAAGATCCAGATGAGGGAGACGATAAGCGCAGAGGTGCCGAGGTAGGGGACGAGTATATCCATCTGAGAGAGGAAGCAGGGGACGTAGCCCGGCAACTCCAGATCCTTGGGCACGTAGGGGTGCGCCCATTCTCCTCTTACTTCGCCCTCCATTGCTTCACCTCTCTCTTCTAAACCGCTTCTTCTCGTTCGCTTCCTCTTTACCGACACCGATCGCAGAAGAAAAGGAAGAACAGTATACGATTTCGATCGCACCGACGAACTCCCTCGCCGCCGATCTCGCAGAGTCACAGTAGATCACGGTTCCCTATTTAAATGGATTAGGTTGATTTTAAGACGCCTCCCTTTATAATTAATATTTCCATATATAGAAACTTGGGAAAAGCGTCCCTTATTTAGATTTTTTACCCCTTTTAACTCATTTTTTTTTTAAAAAAATGACGCCTTAACATATTAAAATACTTTTAATTCAATTGATATTATACATAATAGTTAAAATTATAATTATAATTGTTGTAACACAAGGTAAAATTCCTCCAATTATTAAAATTACAATAGATATAACACTTTTATATCAAAATATTTTTTTTATATTTTATTAAAATTATTCAAATTAAAAAAAATAACATGATCGTGGCACTGTGCTTGTTAAGCTAAGACACTGTCCACGTTGTCCTATTTTGTAATGATTGTAGCTTTTAAATTTATTTCCTCATACATAATAATGAAAACGATCATATAAAACTGTTCGGATAATAAATTTCATCTGTTTACTATAGTATTATTAAACTAAGGTATAAATTTTTTATCCTCAAAAGAGCATTTTATATTAAAAATAAAATTAAAATAACATCTCATCCTTATTTTTAATGTTTAAGTTTTGTTAAATTGCCCCCGGACATAGTAATATCTTCCTCCGTCATGATCAAATATAATATTTTGATTTATTTTCTCACAGATGATCGTAAAATTGATTGTATGGAATTGTTGGAGTGACGGATTCCAGTTTTGCTAAAAGAGTTTTGTTAAATTAAATTATTTCAATTTAATTAAATGATCATATTTTATTATATAAAAAATATAAATTATAATTAAAATTGCTCTAACATAGAACAATTGGACAATTACTATACCAGCCTAAAACTGGTTAACAGTATTCTATAAGAATTTAATAAATACATTTGTCATTATATCATCTTAATCAATAAATTAAAAAATCTTTTAAAAGAAAGGGCATTTTAATATCTAACTTTTATTTTTAAAAATTAATTTTAGAATGATGAATATATTATCGAACTTTTAAATATTTGCACAATAATATAAAATTATTTACATATAGCATATTAACTTATTTGATCTAGAAGTCAATTTTAAAATTTCACTTATCAGACAGATTTTATTATTTTTATTATACATATTTTATATAATTTTACCATAAAATTAAAAAATCATTAAATGGACACTCCACTTGATTTTTTTTATATAAAAAAGTCTACTTTATTATTCTATTGTGTATATTTACCTTCAATTCCCTCTAGTATTATTATCACAATCTAAATTTTCTATCTAATTTTTGAATTTATAGAATACTTTATAGCAACTATGCAATTGTAACTATTACATATATTGTAATAGTTATAGTCATATCCGTTACAATACGTTCAACATATTTAACGTCCAAAAATATTTATGTTATAACAATTACGTTTTTTTAATTATTATAATATAAATGTTAGGTGAACATATTGAATCCATATTGTAACAACTATAATTTGTAGCTACTACAATATGAATGATAAGTGAACAAAATTGAATCCACGTTATAGTAGCTATGTAACCTTAACTGTTACAACGTGAATATTTTTAAACGTTAAATATGTCAGGCGTGTTATAGCAGTTACGAGATTATAACTATTATAATATGTATAACAGTTGCGATTTTGTAACTTACAATGCATCCGATAAATTTAGAAATTAAGTGGAAGATTTAGATAGAAATAAATAATATATAATAATATTGAAGGATATACTTTTTTTGATAAAAAAGAAAAATAGGACGCCTATAAGATGATCTAAGAAGATGTCATTTTCCTCACAGATGATTGTAGAATCGATCATATGAAACCGGACAACAGATTTCATCTTTTGCTCAACGTCTTTTGAATTTTGCAAAAAAGAAGCTAATCTAATTTTATATATGGGCTATATGGGCTTGGCCCATAAACGGAAAGCACAAATTACCCTTCTACAATCTCAACTGCCCTTGATGGTCAAAAGGACCAAATTACCCCTCATCGTTCTATCAAAACACGCTAACATTGTGTAAATTACCCGCTGAGGTGTCTCTATTCTCGTCATTTCGAGCACCAATTCGTGCTGGAAGATTGGCGGCTAGGGTTTTTGCACCATCTCTTCGTCGACGTCTCACTCGTTCTTCGCCGGCGGCCGTGCCAGACCTCTGGCTATGTGAAGTTTAGTGGATAAATTGATTAGTTTGACTGTATCTTAGTTTGCATCAAGATTCCGGTGCGGATGTAACCTAAACCCACCCCTCGAGCCCATCTTTTCTCTCCCACAGTGCTCTCTTGCTGCTACTCTACTTCCTTTCTACCTATTTCTCTTAGCTGGAAGTCAAGGGGTTGAGGGAGTGCTTAGGGTGATCGTGAGCCGAAGCCTCATCCTTTTTTCTGGAGACGGCCCCGTCTATCTTCTCTCGCCTCTCGGCAAAGTATCGAGTACAATGGGAAAGGCGATTGCTTGCGCCGACAAGGAGGTATACACTTTTTTGCTATTATTATTATTGTCATAATTTTGTTTCAAGTTCCATTCTTTTGATCACATTTTGTATTTTGTTGAAAAATTAATCCAAACATTTTCTGAATTAGCTATATATATAACTGCCAAAGGCATGCACCTTGTTCTTCTGTGGCATGCTACTAATTTTCAATTATTTTCCTAACGTGTATCAACATTTATATGCTAGTATAATATTATTTTTTTTAACGATTGACATTTACCTCTTTGGTGGATCATAGTATATACGAGAGCGTCTCTTGCATTTGGATATGCAAGTTTACATGCCAAGCTCAAGCAATTTTTCTCTCTAACATCAGCTTAATCAAACTCACTGTTGTAGGTTCTTGCTGAGATTGTGAGACTAACCCAAAAACAAGGACTGAAAGGTGCTAAAGGAGGATGGAAGGATTTCCTACATTGTCATGATAGGAAATTTCGTTCTAGTTTAAGTGACCCAACTAGGAGGACAAGAGAGCTCTTGGTTGATTTTTTGCAGACGTTTACAAGAGAAGAACAGAAAGTAATTACTGAAAAAGGTTCTTGCGTGATATGTTGTATTTGGCACTGAAAATTGTGTTTGTGGAATTAGGTGTTCAATAAAATGATTAGAAGGAACAATGATCATAATGCAATGAAGCAGTTCATCAAGGATTGCTCACATCTTGAATCACCAAAACAGGTATGAAATCCACACTTTTTCCAAATTTCTTTTCTGATTTTGTTTGTGTTTAGATTTCTGTAGAAGTACTCTATTCTATTGAATTAGAAGTATTATCCATAAATAATATTAAACAAAAGAAGAAGAAAACCTTTTGCATATGCCTTCTACATTATTGATGCCTTGATATTATCTTACTATGAAATAGTTGGACCTTAATTGGCCTTTTGAAAGGCTTCCATTGGCCGTTCACAAGTATAGGTTTTTCAGTTGGATAGTAGTTTTGTTTGCAAGCATATCTTTACATTTTAGATTAATGATTAATACTTTATGATTCTGCTGTATCTACCCAGATTGGACTTATTGAGGTTTAGCTTCAATGGATATAGGAATTGGTTAGGATGTTCAGAATTCAATTTCTTTAATGTTATCATTGTTTGAGTCTTCCGTAACTCTGAAAACTTGAAAAATATTGTTAATTAAAATATCTACTCCGGAACCTGTTTATATCACCTATTTTGTGATAAATGTCCTCGTTTTTGCTTTGTTAGTATTTTTTTTTGTCTTTGTTTATTGAAAAAGTTAGTTGCCTTCAGATGGTAATGTTCTAAGCATATTGAATTGCAGAGGTTGGTCCGTTTGACAATGGAACATCCAAAATACACAGAACACTTCTGTTTCCCATTCTACGATAAGGTGTGTTCATCTTCTACTGCAAACTTTCGCATGTAATCTTTTAATGATATATTTTCTTGTTTCAGATACAAAAAAATATATGTAAAATTTTCTTTTCCTAGGACATAACCAAGATATTGATTAGTCTATAATCTGTACCTGGTAACAGTTGGCTCTATGTCTCTTTTGGAGATTCAACAAGAAAATATCTCTAAGCAAATATAGCCCAAAGCACAAATATCATCGTTAGCTTGGGCATACTATCAGAATTATACACTCTTAATTTGTATGGATTCAGGATTCTCGATTTTTTTGCACTTGGTTGTGTTTGGCTCAACTTGACACTAGCCTTGGCAGAAGAACTTCTCGATATCTTATTTCGTAGTCGTTCAGAATACTTTGTATGAGATGGACATTGTTTTTTTACATACATGGACTATTTGTGAGTAAAAGTGTAACTATGCACAATTACACTAGAACGATTTGAAGATATGAATGTTTATTTTGATTTTGAGTTATGTAAGGGTACGTGCTAGTATATCACATTAGTTCCTGCTAGTGTTATATGTTCCATTTGTCTGTTGTGGAGACCAAAACATAATGTATGAACTGTAAGTGTAATTGGGATTCACCATACTAGTTTTCGTAGAAACTTCTGTGAGGCAATTGATTGGATGTTTAGTGTTCCAATGATTTTGATTCTAATAACAGATTGATTCTTCCACTGTCATCTTGAAATTGAAATGATCAAAGCATTGAATCAAAATCAAGATTGAAATTTAGTTTCTATATTTCTAATCTTATTTTGCGATGCTTGCATTTTGTTTTCAGTATACAAATAAAATATATATTAGTTTTTGACATTATGTTTTAAATTTATTATTTATCTTGGTGCTTTTGTTTATCCCCTCTAGCACAGTTTAATTAATTAATTTTTTCATTTGTATCATTTTGCAATGATCATGTTTAAGTTTCACGTTGTCTGGATGTATTATTGATAACAATTGCTGATGTTGGTTGTCTGGATGTATTATTGATAACAACTGCTGATGTTGGTCATCTGGCTGAGTGAGAGAAGAGCCTTCACAATCAGAATAAAAAAAAATCTAAAATGCTCATTAATACTTCTTTGAATAGCAAACAATTTTTAACCTCTATTCTGTTTCTCGTATGTGTTCTTTGCTTGAGATATGCAATGTATTTTTCTCAAGTATTCTGAGTTATGGATGTATGTGCGTGACCATTTTTTTATGAATGTTTGTGCCATAATTTCGCCTAATTAGGTAATTTATTTTGCAGGAGTGGGTAACTACTCACCTAGGTGAAATTTTTGAAGCAACGAAATCAGAAACTATGCTTGCAGTTGATTGTGAGATGGTCCTTTGCCAGGATGGTACTGAAGCAGTGGTGAAAGTATGTGTAGTAGATCAAGATTTGCAGGTAGAATATTACATAATGCTATATTAAATGATTCACAATGCTATTTTCTATAGAACCAAAATGACAATTGAACGCTAAAAGCTACCTCAGGGGTTATGATGTTTCTCTTTGCAACTTTAAGCATGCCCAATGCATTAGACAACCTTTCACACCCATGCTTGAGAGAGATATTGAGGAAAGATATTTGTAGAATGAAGTTTATACTCAGATTTCTTAGTTTGCATAGTGGAATGAATTTGTAACCAATCTGTCTGATTGTTCTAATGGAAATCTTGTAGCTTTGTCAAAGTGTTGATTCGGAATCAGCCATGAATGTCTTCTGTATATGCATTGATTTGACTGTAACTTGGTTGTAGTTTTTTAAATGTTATTTCTTCACATAGTCTTTAGGAATATATTCTGCTAACTCTTAATTACTGTAAACACACATTATGAGATTTGTGACTGAAAAAATTCTAGTACTAAGAATGCAGTACAAAAGAACTCGCCATGTTCTAACATTGATATGTAATACATTATATGGTTTTCTGTGTTTGCTTTAGAAATTCTATTAAACTTACGGCAGTAGAGATAGGGAATGCTCAAAATTGAAAACTTTCAGTTTTCTAGCTCGCTGAGCTTTTTAGACAATTTTGATCTTCATGTTGTACCTCTTTTTTCTTCTTCTAGATTTGGATATCAAGTTATTTGAGCTGAATTCATTCTCTAATACATACACATTAGCCGATTATAATGAACATATATGCCTGCACACAGAGAAACAAATGCAAGTGGATGCCTGGATTATTAGGTTGTGTTTTTATACCATTAAGTGATGCTTGCATTTAATTGTTTACCTTCAGGTCAAACTTGATCAGCTTGTAAATCCCATGAAGGCTGTTGCTGATTACAGAACTAACATTACTGGGATATCTTCAGAGGACTTGGAAGGAGTAACTTGCTCCTTAGCTGATATACAGGTAATTCATTCTCCACTTACATATAAAGTATTGCATTCTTTTTCTGTAGTTAATGATCCTTTATACAGAAATCTTTGAAGAAACTTTTATCACATGGAACTATCCTAGCGGGCCATAGCTTGTATAATGATTTACGAGGTATGTCTTGCTTTCTTACTAGCTTGCAGCCTATCATCTAATTTTTGTATGCTCATAGCCTTAAATCTAAACAAAATTTACCCAAAATAAAGTACATGAGATGTATGACCTTCTGCGCGGTTTATGTTTTACAGCCCTGAAAGTTGATCACCTTAGAGTCATTGACACCTTATGCATCTTCAAGTTTGCGGGTTTACCTACCTATACGCCTTCCTTGAACACATTGTGCAAGGTGTGTAAATAGAATAGTTTCATGTAATTGTACTTATACTTTTCTCCCAAATATTTAGCACGCTAATTCTAGTGTTGTTTACTGTTTGTTACAAATGTTTCTTCTTATGAAACAATCCTTCACATTGTTTTTATCCTAGATCATTTAGATACTATGATTTCCTTCATTCCTCCTCTGTTATGAACTTCCACCTAAACACTTAGGTTCCTTTGTCCCATGAAGGCCTTGCAGTTTGTTGATTGTTATTTTGGAATTTAATATATCCATTTCTTGTTCTCAATTTCTAATAGCTGTCTTTCTTTTTGTTTGGCAACTGTTATCATCATCCTTTTCTGGTTTTATGCCTGAAAGATCATAATCTGTGCTATTTATTTAATGAGTCAACTATGAAATGTAGAGAAAAAAAGGATTTATATATGGCTTTTTTATTTGCATAAAGAAAATTTATTATCCAGTTGAATGTGTGGATTGTGATGGGATTTGAGGTGTAGGCACATGCACAGTAAGTTAGGGAAGAAGACACTATAGTATCCCCATCCATTCTGGTGGACACAACCAACACACAGGAACAGAAGGAGAACTGAGCACTTGGGCACAAACAGGGATAATGATCAAAGGGTGGCATCATGCTTGGATTCTAAAACCAATTGACGAAACACTAGGCTGTGGAGGAGTGAACTTGAAGTGCCAGCTTCCACAATGATAAATTTATAAAGAAAAAAGTGTTATTAATTTCAAGATTAATTACAAAGGGAAGAGTTGGGGCCTTTTTGAATGCTCCAATCCAACTACTTTGTAAAATAAAATTAAACAAATGGGTAAGAATTACTCACATACCTAAAAAGACTTGACAACCTAGGAAATAAATTATGATTTGAAAATACAAAATCCAACCAAACTAGAACAAGTATCCAAATGCCGAATACTCTAATCAGATTAAAAGATATTCTTCCAAATTAGAAGATTTAAACTTTTGACAATTACCAAAGAAAAATTGATTCCTAATTTGCAGTATCTAGTAGGCCTCATTTTGAGAATGTAACAGCAGTAGCATGTCAAGAAATCTAAGGAACCACCCCTCTTTTAATCTTTAAATATCATAGAGAAATTTGTAAAAGTAAGCCTTTTGCTGGCTGATATTGGAGCGTTTTCTAGCATTAGTAAATTGCCATTGCACCAGAAGCACTGTGTGATTGCATGACCATCCTACTGCTCTTTGCAATTCTTCCATTCTCCACTCCCACAAGTTTGGTGTGTAGGCTGCTTGTGGCAAGAGAGGACTGATATTTTCCATGAGGTTCTATTTGTCCTGATCCACATTGCTATTGGGCATGTAAACACTATATGTTTTCCTTATTTACCCCCCAGTAACCACATGAAATCAGAAATTTCATCCCTCATATCCATAGGTTGGCTTTCCTTGGTAGCTTCAGGCAAAAGAGCTAGATGAAAATTCTGTAGTTGAATTTATCTCCAAAACCTCAATTTATTTTGACATTGATTTTATAGAAACTGCTTAAGTTCATATTGGCGGGCAACATATCTCACCAATCCGATTAAAAAATTTAAATACCGGTGATTGAGTATCAAATGCTCATCGTTTCTACTATGTTACAACATCAACTGCAGGGAACTGAGATAATGATCATTACAGAAAGGTATTCATTTTGTTTTAATAATTTGTCAATACAGATTTCATTTAATATAGATAGAGATTTATAGGTTCTTTTTTCCTCAGTTGTATAAGTTGCAGGAACTTCAGGTTCAATATAAGAATCAGTTGATTCTCCCATTTATGGAACTTACTTAAAGCTAAAATTATGTAAAAAATCATTTATCATGAACTAATAGGACCTGTATTATATATTTAGAGAGATATATTTGCATGATTTTTTTCTATTATTATTATTATTTGTACCCAGATTATAAATCCGATATGATTGACTTAAACTGGCTTCAATGAGCAAATTTTTTTTGTTATGCATCGACATTTTTTCCCTTTTCAAGTTGCATTAACAAAATCCTACTTTCTTTTTAGCACGCCTGAAGTTGTTATGCCATGAGTTGGGGATTACTGTGTGCATTTTAAATGCTTTCTTTAATTTTTATAAAGGGAATTCTGTGTGCTATATGAATGTCAGCAACTCAGGATTCTATTCAGTTGTTCATGTTCATGGTCTGCAGGTAGTGTTGGGTTTTCCGGTTCGTAATGATGGGGAACCACATAATTGTCTTAATGATGCACAAGCTGCTATGAAACTAGTTCTTGCTAAGCTTGAACATGGACATGACGATCCAATTGCTATCACAGATGTGGAAGTAAGTTGGGACCAATTCATAGCTGATTTTAAACTGAACAAAACAACCATAATCTAAGTTGGGACTAACTCATTGCTAGCTTTTAACTGAACATGGATATGGATGTTTTTTAATTGAACAAAACATAATCTTCTCCATACCTATATTCCTAAATTGAGCTGTTTTTTAATGTTATTCTCCAGATACCTCAGTATGACTTGGCAAAACTACTGCTACACAGAATACCACTTGAAGTACCTTCTCAAGAGTTACAAAGGCTGTTTTCTGGAGAATATGATGTCACAATTGAGGTTTGCATTTGCTAATATTTAATAATCACATAAAATGTTAAAACCCTACTAATTTAACTTATGGAAGTTATTGCCCTTGCACAGTCTGCTATGAAGCATCGAGGTGAAACTTACTCGACATATGTTGTCTTCAATAATTTTATAGAGGCAGATGAGGCATTCGACAAAATTAATGGCTATTTAACTAAGGTTTGCTTTTGAAGGTTATTTTTCTTCTTGTTACTGCAAAAGATTCTAAACTATTGTAATAATGACATTATCTAGTTATATTATGGTTTATTTAACCAAAATAAGTAGCCATTTAGGAGGCACATTAACAAAGAACCATTGTAGAGAAAACAAATACCATTTACCCTTTTCTTGGCAATGTGGTACACCTTGGCATCTTTCTGGGTGCTTGGAGCTGGTAGTTCTCCATATCACAAGGCCTCCAATGTTCTCATTAGGTCAAGTACTGACCCCTTGGGAACGCAGACTCATCAACCGTAGCTTGACAGTGCTACTTCCTACAGCATTGCCCCCCTTATGCTTATCGGCAACAGATGCCCCATTTTCCAGCAAGCTCTTGGGCTCATTAGCCATGAGCAAGGAATTGTTCTTATACTAGGGTCATCAATCCAAAATGATTAACCCATTGGGTTGGATTGTCACTCTATTTATACATCCTTTCCTCTTTAGTTTTTAATCACCCCTCCTCTCATAGATCCACTCCTATCTTAACATATGTGAGATTAAAGGTAGCAGTGTACCTACGCTTGTGGGACTTGTCACTAATAACCCGATAATTTGATTCTAATCAAGGTACGCTTATTGCTTATGTGCTATCCTATGTCTCAGTTTCAAGTTCATGGCTTGGTATGTCAAAAAGTACCATATCGCCATGTCACTACTGAAAGGTATCAGCTATTCAGTCATTCCTCTTCCCCTAACACATCATTCCTTTCCTTCATGTACCAAAAATATATAGTTCATTTAAAATTGGTCAAAAGATTCAAAATCTTAAGCCGGGCCGAAGTTTCGACCTTTGATCGGAACGATATTGTTTCAGTATCATGCTGATGTTTCGATGCATGGTGCTGGTAATAGATTGGAGTTGAAGAAGGAAAGAGATGAAGCATTGGAAGGAGTTTGTCGAACATGATTTTAAATCTTGTACAATGCTTATTGAAATGGTCGAAACATATCATTCTTATAAATCATTAAATCTTGATACCATTTAGTGGGAACAATGTCTCTTTCCCCTTATTTCATTTCCTTCCTCCTTTAACCTCTAATCTGTCATCGACACCATACATCAGAGTGTCAACATGATATTGGAACATCTTTCTGATCAAAGACCGACATTATAGCATGGCTTGAGATTTTGAATCTGATTGCCAAGTGGTATCGAGTTTCGGTAACTTATCGAAATGATACGTTTCGACCATTTGCCTAACATGGTACGAGATTTCAAACCATGTGAAGCAGTATAATGTAAATTAACAAAATATATTGATTTATTGTTTCAATCGTAGACATCTTCACTGGTAAATGATAGCTGCGAGATCAACAATACTGAAGTAGTTGTGTGCATGTGAATGTGGCAAGGTGTGAAGCAAGAACCTTGGAATTAAAGTCTACTAGTATAAAAATGGAAATGATGGACATTGCATGCTTCGAGAGGAGAGTAGTAGATAAATGAAAATAAATATAATTGCAATAAGACTTGCTAGACTAGTCCAGTGTGAAAAGGTGTATACATACAGCGAAATTGTAAGAAGCATATGCTTGGCTTTTGCATCACAGTTCAATGGGAGGCTGGAGCCCCTCTAGTAAATCAACTGAGTGACACAAGTACTGTTCTATCACTATCTCAGCGGAAAGGCACCTTTGAAGCCACTACTAGACTCAATATTTTGCCTCCTTTGTGGCATAACTGGAAGCTTGTTTAAATATCTGAAAAGCTTCCTCAGCCAGTCCCTTCTCTCTATTGGGAGACCTTATTGTTCTAGGACAAGAACAACCCTTGCTGGCTAAGGACTTGTCACCTCTAATATATTTGTGGGAGGGGGTTGACACTGATTCAGGTCTCTTAGCTGTGGGTTATTTGTGGTGCCTAACTTCCCCAAGCAGGATGGCTTCTTGACTCAAGGAACAATCTCACTTCATCAAGTCAGGAGGCATCACTACTCTGCTGTTGCCATCAGTGTGAGGGCTCAGTTGCAGTATCCAAAAAAAGACCAAGGTACCCAATGTTGCATAGTGAAAATAAAAGTCAATAATAACTAGACATCTAATGAACCCTCGCATCACAGGTTAGGTGAACTTAGTTCAAGCTTTAGCGCGATAACCGTTTCCTGAGCAGCTTTTCTCCAATGCTATTCAGGGGGAACAAGTTTTAAGTTTGGGAATTAAGACTCCCTCAATGCCTTAAAATCAATCGGAGAGAACTTAAAAACCACCTGACATTAATTGGCTCAGATACCACTATTCTCTATGTCGTGAATTAAAGAAAGCCTGGAGCAGCCTGGGGAGGTAGCGATCCTTGTCTCATAGAAGCTGGCAAGGAATGCTGAAAGACACCTCTATTTTTCTTATAATAGTTTACTTGGCATGAGTATCCTTGTTTACTGGATAATAACAATCAAATTGTGCTTCTTCACACTATCCTCGCCTTAATTAAAAGATTGATTTGGGTGTGCATGCCCGTCCAAGTAGAAGAATGATAGTGGGTCTCTGTTATGTTCACTTCCATTGCATAACAAATTAGATGCACTGCTTTGAAGTTAACAAGTTGTATTCCATTGCCAGTGCTTGGTTGTCAAAAACTCTGTTGCTCAATATATGCTTGAACTTTACTCCAAAATTACTAGCATTTCAATTTCTCCAAATATATGCATAGGTAGAAATAACATCAAGTCTCAAGTTAAATGTTCAAATTGCTGATGCATGTGATGTTGTTGTTTACTTTTGCTATCGTATATTCATTGATTACAGCTGTTTCAATAGTTGGTCATCTTGAATTACCTTTTCTTTTCTTTTATGTTGGCTTGTGTTGCACTATGATGGAAAATACTGAATGGTGTTGTTCTTTTTCCCTTATTTGTAAACATAAATTTTAGGCCATGTGAGTGATACTATATGGTTTTACAATGATCTTTACTTTCTCTTTTTATAATCAGGATTCTGGTGGTCGCCCCCAGAAATGTGTCTTCTTGAAACTTAGTAGTGGTAAAAAAATCCAGTTGTATGTTCGCAAGATGGCCAATGGCCTAGGCGCGCCAAAGAGGACACACGACGAGAATGCTGAGCCCATGCAGCAACAATCAGGAGATGACACTGGCACAAAAAAGCTAAAAACTTGTTCATATTCCTGTGACTATATCAAGGAGATCGAGAAATTGAGAGCAGATTTGCATCAAAGGGAAGAGGAAATATTTAATTTGCAAAAGGCTCTCTCCGAAGCTACCAGAGAGCAACATGTGTGTGGTAGGAATCAGTCATCATAAAAAAGAACTTGTAAAATTAATATTAATATCATTATTATTTTTCATCATTGAGCAATTCAACCCCATTTCATCAAATGTTCCATCAAAGACATAAGATCTCATGAAGGTTGGGCCACCTTAAGATGATCCCTGGGTAAGTAACTGCTTCTAGCCTATTTAACTACTAGATTAACCTAATGCTCTTTTAAATCATGAAGTTTGTATACTTTGCTTCATGGTTAGCAGGTACACCTGTAGCCAAGAGGATGTTGTGTGTTTGGATGAGAAAGATACTTCAAAGGCCTACTGCTGACTCTTGCTACAGTGGAGACAATGTAAGCTGACAAGTCTTTTTGTGTTCTTTTCTCTCTTCTAGGAATTTTGTTACTCTTCATTGTATTGTTTTGCTGAGTGATGCTGAACTGAGTAGAGGAGTTCCTTACGTTTGCCATTACTTGATGGATTTGATCAGGGCCCATGCTTCAGATGCTATTCTCATTTTGTTTTCTCATTACTGAGTAGACGAATTTTGAATCTGTTTTTTTTTTTAAATCTTGCATCAAGTAAAAGAAAATTATCTTGACTTTGTAGATGCATGATTCATTGAGTCTACTAAATAGGGTTTATCTTGTAATTAATAAAGTAGTCGTTCTGGGTGTTATTACTGCACATTGGGAGATATCCTATTCGTAGAATAAAAAAGATTTATTAAATTATATAATCTGATAATTAAGAAATTCATCTAATTTATTTATTTATATTATTTTTGTTTGTATACAATGAAAACTGTACTGATAAAACATCAAGCTAAATTAGGAATTGAATTTAACTATAATATCGAAAGGGTCGGGTGCTTGCAAAATTGGAGGTTAAGTAAAACAGACAGTTAAGCACATGGTTAAGTAGGTGAAATGATATATATATATAAATTGAATCTTATTTAAAAGATTAAAAAAATAGAATAGATTATAATTTTTTATAACAATTTTAAATTCTTTTTCAACTTATACATATGTTTTGGTTATTTATCAATATTTTGAAGTATTATAATCATTTCTAAAATTATCATCCTTTGTTATTAATTCAGATAATTTATAATAATTATTATTTAATCATAATGTATAATGATATCAACGAAATGATAAATCCCAGTTAGTCCCATTGACTATCTTTAAGGTGACCAGCTTGGTCCCATGGAAGTTTTTCATCGGCTATCAGGGTAAATCGGGAAGTGCACGTAGCGGCCAGTCCAGACGCCTAGCATCCTTTGATTGCGCTCTCCATTTGGAGGAAAATTTCTGCAAATACACCGTAGTTAAGGATCAAACCGTAGGTGCCTGGGTGACAACCTAGATGTCCTACCACGGCAGCATTGTCCCAGGGACAATGATATCAACGAAATCAATATCAATATGTATAAATATCACAATAATATATATGAGTTAAAAGCTTCTACCAATGACATACAATAATATAGCATCATTGCCTAAGTAATCCTTATATTAGGTATGATGTACAAATAGAAGATGTATCATATAAATCTATAAGTATCAACCGTATGAGGTATTAATAGTATGAGAAGTCAAACAAATTTAAAAATAAATATCAACAGAAGAGTAATTTAGAATGTCTATTTTAATTTTTAAAATAATATTTTCCATCTTAATCCCTATATAAAAAACAAAAGTAAGTACTGTTTGCACTAATTTAAAAAAATAATGATGATGACAAACAAAAACATAGTTTTCAACTATTGTGCCACATGGATGCAGTGTGATCTTTGCCTGCCACTAAGCTACCAGCTCAATGCAAACAAACGCCAGCAAAATAATTCAGGGGCCATCAAGTGTTCATGTTTATTTTGATCCCTATTGTACTATCACTATCAAACATTTGGCCAGACATCCAAATTTAGAACACCTAAAAAGATTATCAAGTCATAAAAGTCCTTTTCAAGGTCCCTTAACCACAGTCTGTTCTTCAAATGTGATAGTGGTCACTGGTGCTACAAGTGTGTTGTTGTGCAACTTCACACTGGCAAATATGTTAAGTATACTGTTGTTGGGTTTCAACAGTGGATGAAGATGATTGAACTGGTGGATTGGCAATTCAATAGCCGCTCGCAGCTTAGAAGTGGCTCGATCGCTTAGAAGTGGTTCAGGCACTTGATGGCTCGATAGGATCTTTTCACAAGTTTCGTGCTCGTAAAGAGGTTGTGTGCCCTAGAGAGCTCACCATTTCTGAAACTTGAAGCACCTTTTCGATTCCCATTTCTTGGTGTTCAACTTGAACATTTTGCAATTTGCATAGGCTTTGCAAACCAACTTCCTTCAAAAGAGGCAATGAATGACCCTTGAAGGTGATCAAGAAGCACCAAACAGAGGCAATTGCACACAAAAGCCATCATTCATCAAATCAAGCATTATTTGGTCATCATGCCCCCCTGGTAAGAGACATATTGTATTTTCAAACAACTAAGATCCAATTCCCACGCAAAGGATGCAATTGAATTGTTGGTGATGATGAGTCGCTATGTCAAAAGTTATCATGCCTTTTGGATTTATTTGGTGGACAGAATGTAAGACCGAATCATCCTTCTCGGAATTTATCAGCACGAAACATTATTTGGTTGTCATGCCCCCAGAGCTCGATGGGGTGGTAAGAAACATAATGCATTTTCAAGTACTTAGGGTTCAATTCTCACACAAGATTGATCGTCATGTCAGGAGCCACCACACTTTCTGAATTTATTTAATGGACGGAATATAAGGCCGGATCATCCTTCTCGAATTAATCAGTTCGAAACATTATTTGGTTGTCCTACGAGTATGATTGGAGAGGGAAAGCCAGGCCATCCACTCAATGTCTTCCCATCACATTGTAGCTTTGGGACCAGCATATTTGCTATACTTTTGATCCTTGTAGGTTTTTGT